>LOJH01010561.1:4216-19816 GCA_001685095.1 Ellobius talpinus
TCTCTCTCTCTCTCTCTCTCTCTCTCTCTCTCTCTCTCTCTCTCTGTGGTCTTTCAAGATATGGTTTCTTTGTCCTGTAACTCGCTTTGTAGACCAGGCTGGCCTCGAACTCACAGAAAGCCACCTGCCCTGCCTCTGCCTCCTGAGTGCTGGGATTAAAGGCGGGTGCCACCACTGCCTGGCTTTTTTTTTAACATCTGCATTTGCTGTACATGTGTGTGTGGTTTTTCATACGTGTGTGGTGTGTGTGCACGCTGATGTACAGAGGTCAACACTGGATGTTTTTCTCAATAAGTCTCCACTTTTTTTCTTGAGGCAGTCTCTCACTGAACCTGGAGCTCCTTATAGAAGCATGAAGATGTGAGGTATGCTCCCCAGAACCATGGAGAAGCATGTGTCTGTAAATCTCATGCTGGGGGCAGAAGAACATAGGAGGATCCCTGGATGCTGCTGGCCAGCAATCACAGCTGTGAGGTAGTTATTTGCCAAAGTCACACCATGAAGACAACAGGACAGCTGGATTTGTCTGGATGGTTCCCAAGTGTGGGCTCCAGGTGGCCTCCTCTCACTGTCCCTGAACCTCCAGAGGTGGGAAAAGGAGGTGACCTTAAAGATGGCTGGCGGCCACTGCATGGTTCACAAGCAGAAGAAATTAGGCCCCTCATTCTTCCACTGCCCCTCTGTTGTTTGATGGTCCATCCTTGTTGTCAACTTGACTTATTTAGAGTAACCTAGGGGACACAGCTCTGAGCGCGACTGTGAGGATGTTCCCGAGAGTTCTGAGATTAGAAAGGCCGTTTTGAACATGAGTGGTACCCATCCCATGGGCTGAAGTGAACTTCATGAAAAGCATGTTTCTAGTTGAGCACCCTCTTGCACCCCCTCTGCTTCCTGACTACGGGTGCAACATGACCAGTTGCTCCTGCGGCTGTCCCTTCCTCTCCATGATGGACCGCGCTTTCCTCCCCATGATGGACTGCATCTTCAAACTGAATCAGAATAAACTCTTCCTTCCTTAAGCTGTTTATGTCGCTTATTCTGTCACAACCACGAGAAAAACAACTAACCCAGTGCCCACAGGCAGACCCTTGCTCCTGCTGATCCCAACCCTTAGGACAAGGTTCATCTCCCCACCCCCTACACATTCCAGGCTCCACACCTTCTATCCCTTAGTGGGAAACTGGCCCAAAGAGCCTGTTCTCCATTCCCAGTAGAGAATGTGGGTGCAAAGTCTGCAGTCACCTGTTTGGGGATGGCTGAGATCAATTCATTATTGTTCAACATCTGATGGGGGGAAATTCTATTTGTCAGAACAAACAATATGCATAGGAATGTTTGGAGGTGATCAGGCCAGAATAGGACTGGACAGAGAGGACAGCCACCCTATGGGGAGAAGTCAGCCCTCCAAGTAGAGAACTGCACATCCAGTTCCTTGATGTTGGGCCCAGGTAAAGCAATATGGAACGCAGTGTCAGGTGTCCTGACTCAGTTTCCCTACCTGGAAAGGAAGATCATCACATCTCCCTTTTTGATCATGTCTACACTAAACAAATGTATGTAAATAGCTAACTCTGTGGTGTCGAAATCTCTGTGGTGGTGACTATAACATCTTAAAACTTCGGTCTATACTTAAATGTGGCCTCTCTGATGCTTCATGCCCTTCATCTGAGGCCTGCTGGGCTTTCAAACTCAATTAGAGATGTGTGCTGGGACAGTGGGCACTAATGGGGGTTCTGGGGTACGCCTAAGTACATCCACTATCGTTACTGGATTTGACTGTATTGAGAGGCAGGGACACTGGGTGGATTTGGGCAAGGGAGCAGGGAGATGCAGATTTGGAAAACTAGGTCAATGCAGAAGCTGTAGGGGCTGGCGGCTCCACCTGACTTGAGAGCTGTTAACCATAACGCTGGAAGCTTTTTACCAATATCCCCTCCCTCCACTATTCACCTGCTCTCTCTGCTCCCAGCACCATGGTTCCCACCCAGGCCTCTTTTCTGAAACAGCATCTGCCAGCCCCAACTCTTCTTGCAATCTCTCACTGCTCCCTCTGTAGTTCAAAGTCCGACCGGCTGGAGCCTCTGACCTTTTAAAGGGCCCAGTGTGGAGGAGGCCAACATTGAACAGGGCCCAGGAAGTTGCAGGTAGGAGGAGGCCAGGCTGGGGTTGGGGAGGGAGACACAGGCATCCAGTGCCTTTGTCTGGGCCAGGGGCGTCCGGTGCCACGCTGACTGCAGCTATTAAAACGTCGATTGTCACTGCCTGCTCCAAGTGCCTGGGGAAGGTAGAGGGGTTCACTGTTTTGTCTTCTGTGGACACATCGATGGCTCCTTTGGGAGCCTGCTCGATGATGGGTCTGGAAAGCTGCTTGGAGCAGAGAAGTCAGAATAAAAACAGCTGCTCAGAGGGACCCCTGCAGACCCCAACTTCCAGAGGCATATAGATCAGAAGGCAGAGCTGCTCACGTGTTCCTTTGCAAAAGACGGTTTTGTTCCTATTTCCCCGGCCCATCACGCTGGCCCCTTTCTTTTCATCCCTGCTTAGCTTGGCTCACAAAGGGCCCCTCTCATCCTATTTGAAGAGGCTGGGACAAGAGGCTGACAGGTGTCTGTCACAGCAGCCAGAGCAGGGATGTTCAGAGGACACTGGCTGTTATGCTCAGCCCGCAAAGGGACAGCTGGCCCCCAGGGCAGAGTGGGCAGGAGGGTGGTGACGTTGTGAGGTCCTATATTGGGATCCACTATAATCAACAGACCCAGGAAAGGTAGCTGCCTCGTGGCATCAGTGGGTCACAGACTCATGGCACAGCTCTCCAGGTCTCTGGTGTGGAAAGGAGGCCACCAAGCCTCTGCCACCTTGGGACTGACATGAAGACTGACAGAGAGCAATGGTGTTGCCCCTGCTGTGTTGCTGGGGCCACTCATTCTGATTTCTCTTGTCTTCCTTCCCTCTCTCTCCATACTAATCCCCAGCCAGGCTGGCCGTGGGGGTGGTCAGAGCCTGAAGGCCCAAAGCCTGCTTGCCCAAGGGCCTTTACAGGGACAGAAAAGCAAACCATTTACTGACAGAGGGCAGGAAACAGGGCAAGGCGACCCCTTTCTTTGGCCATACCCACTTTGGTTCTGTTTATCCACATTATGCTTGACAGGGAATAGGGGCCTCTAGGCCCGGTTCTCCAATAGTGCTGCTCTGTAGGTTATCTGAGAGACAACATCCAGGGGTCTTTGGCAGCCATTTCTCAGATGTCCCAACAGGCCATGGATTGGAAAACCGTGTGTGTGTGTGTGTGTGTGTGTGTGTGTGTGTGTGTGTGTGTTGGCACACATCTCTTTACATATGTGCACATACGTGCATCCCATATGACCAGGTCTCTTTCATATACTTGAGCATGGGGCCCACACATGTGTGAAGACTATGTGTGATCTGTATATCCTATGAGGACAAGTATGTGCCCCACCTGTGCATAGGGGGACAAAGTGAGTGAGGATTCATGCAGGCCTGGCATGCTGCCTCCATTCCGGGTGTTTGCTAGAGTGTGAAGGCTGATGGGCCTGCAGCTGCTGTGGCTTCTCCAGCCCATGAATAACAAGGCAGGCCCCTTGTTACGCACGGTCTTATTAAATATGGCGCATGTTAATAGCACCGACAAAGTCAGTTATGGAAAGCTCTTTATTAAAAATAATAAGAGATAACCCCTCTTGTCCCACAATTTCCAAGCCATGTTTGGCCGCTCAGGCTGGCAAGTTATTAAAGTGGGATCAAGTGAATGTCCTTAATGTGCCTTCCGGGGGCCTGGCTGATGGCTCAGCCTCATTACCAGCCGCTGGCCCTAGCTGCCTGGGTCTCCTCAGTGCACTCTGGGGACAAGGAGGTGGAGGGAAGAAGCTGAGGCAATCTTGTCCTGGGAGAGGTGGAGGCTGTGTCCTGATGGCCTGGTCTGGGACTGTCTCCTGTCCCTGTAGCCTGTGCCTGGACTGCTGACCCCTCTGAAACATCTCTGCCCCACCCCCTCCCAGCTCATGGGCAGCCACACCCTTTCCTTTGTTTCTTTCTGGGTCCATTGTCTTAGTTGGGGTTTTTGTTGCTGTGAAGAGATATCATGACGACTCCCATAAATGAAGACATTGAATCGAGGGGGCTAGCTTACAGTTTCAGAAGTTCAGTCCATTATCATCATGGCAGGGAGCATGGTGGGGTGCAGGCCGATGGGGTGCTGAAGCTGAGAGTCCTACATCTTGACTCAGAGGCAACAGGAAGTCGACTGACTGTCACACTGAGAAAAGCTTGAGCAAAAGAGACCGCAAAGCCCACCCCGAGAATGACACACTTTCCCCAACAAGCCCACACCTCCTAATAGTGTCATTCTATTTGGGAGCCATTTTCTTTCAAACCACCACACCTACAGAGAGGGCATGTGACCACTCTGGGCTGGAAAGGGCGGATGCCATTGGTTTGTCACATGAGGCTTCTTAAACCATGAGTTACATGGGGATCTAGTTCCAGAGTGGGAGCTGACACCTGAAATGTCATGGTGTGTGGGTGTGTGTGTGTGTGTGTGTGTGTGTGTGTGTGTTGGGGGGGTCCCATGGGAGGCTAGGGCTCTGGGTCCAGGGCCTGCAAATGACACCCATGACAGTCAAAAGTGGAACCTATGGCACCTTTGGATTGGGTGTCCCCTGTATTGGTGGGGCTGTAGCTAATGCTTCCCAGAGACCCCCACTGTCTGTCTGCCTGAGCTCTTCACAGAGGATCCCCTGACTTACAGGAAAAAGGGAAGAATGTCAATTGTGGGAATTGAGTATCACCTGGGACAGGCCCCGGCTTGTGGATGATCTCGTTATTCCAGCCCCGCAAAGCACTGGCTCCACCATTCTCAAAGAAAAGAGGGCTTAAGGACCACAGCTCTTCGTCTAAGCACATGAACTGCTGGGTGCCACAGGCGGCCTTGACTGCAGGTAGGAGACTCTCCAATCTTGGCTTTCCCAACCATCACAGAGCGAGAGATGAAGTTCCTGGTTCCTCTCCACGGATTTGGCCCCAAGCCCTTTCCTGCTGTTACCAACTTGCATTCATTGGCTCTTCAAGACGTCCTTGGCATGTGACACAGAAGGCTTCATTTACAGATGGATTTTAAGGCAAGGTAAGGCACCCTGGTGGGCGGCCAGCTGGGCAGCTGAAGTCTGAGCAGCAGCCCACGCTGCCTGGTCTCCTTGCCACAGGTGCCAAGAGAAAGTGTGCGAGCCTTCCCAGAGTGATTAAATAGTTTGGACAGAATGCTTGCCACCTCTCTTCTAACCCCCCAACAGCCCACACCTTGAACAATTTTCTCTTAGATTTTAATACAGAGTCTTATTACGTAGTCCAGGTTGTTTCAAACTCACAATCGTCTGGCCTCACCCTCCAGAGTTCTGAGATTACAGATGGGTGTCACCATGCCCGGCTCTGGCACACACAACCGGTTTTAGTCCTATTGGATGAAGGACCATCAAGAGGTTCTGGGAAGACACACAGCTAACATGGGCTTAACCCAGGCTTTCTGGCTGCAGGGTATTTGAGGGTCTTGCTGTGTCTCATAGAGATACCTGATGCTGAAGGAGGATTATGGAGGAATTCCTGTGTATGTTGAAAGCCACCAAGCTAAGGACAAGAGCCTGGTACCTCCCTCTCACTAAATAGATAGAGATGCAGGCCAAAAGAAGGATGCACATACAAGTTCACACAGCCAGTGATGGCATGGCTGGGGTGTGAACCCAGGTGTCAACTTGCCCTGCCTAATTGCCACATGGAAGCTGTCCCCAGAGCTCTCTGGGTAAGGCAGGTTCTTCCTCTTGGAAAGCCAGGTACCAGCACATCGGTCTGTAGCCAGATCATATCATCACAGCCACTCACACTTTCTGCAGCCTCTGGATTTGGGGTGGTCCAGGCCCCGCTCTTCCCAAGGAGCTGGCCTCACTACGGAGGCTGCGGACCTCCCCAGGGTTCCTGCAGTATCCTCAGTTACTCCTTCAGAAATATCCCCTGCCAGTCCCTCAATGTGTTAATGACAAGGGTGTGGATCAGTTCCACTGCTTCTGAGGTAATTGGACAATAATACCAAGTTTTGAGGAGCACAGACTCTGTAGCCTGTCAGAGATAGGACTTTCCTTCATGGATTTCTTCTCATACTTAGGTTAAAGATGCCCATGCGCACAAGCTCAGACATACCCACACAAGCACATGTACACACACTCTTATTTGTGCGTTTGTGCACACACAGGCTAGGCTCATGCGTGTAGACATGCTTACACATGTACATGTATACATACACACATGCACATCTGAGCATGCACACACAGGACATGCACACAAGCATCTACATACACATGGTCACACATGTATAATAGACACATGGGTGCATACATAAATCCAAGCAGCATTATTTGTAACAGTGAAGGAGTGAAAAGAGCCTTGGTGTTCACAAATAAAGACTTGGGTAGTCACATGGAGATTATTGATGATAAGAAATGCCACCTGGTCCTGGGCCCAGTGGGATGCCTGCTTTACTATTGAGCAATTACTGAGGTTGGGCCAGTGCCAAAGCAACTGTAGGACTGTTTCTCTCTGTATATGATGAGGAAGCTAACAGGACCTTTTCGGAAGCTGCCAGAGAGCTTAAGCAAGTTATCAACATTAGTCACTGGGAGCAATACCTAGCCAGGAATACTCACTCAAATATGGAGACTCTGACTGGCACAGGGGGCTGATGAGTCCTTGAAGGAGGTATCGGGAAATTCAGGTATGGAAAGATCTCCACAGCCAGTACAAGAAGCAAGACTGTGGGGAGCGGGTGGAACTGGGGATTGGGGGTTTACTTGGAGGAAATAAGTCATTAGAGGTGGACCTCAGGAAGCTATCCTCTGGCCCATGGTCCCTCATGAGCTCTTTCTGCCATAAGGCGAGTATACTGCCGCGTGTTGCCTCATCCCAGTGTTCTCCCTGGACTCAAGCCAGAAGCGACAGATACAGCATCATTGAACTCTGAAATGAAGGCCAGAATAAAGCCCTCCTCCCCCGAACTGTTACCTCAAGTGCCTGGGCACAGATGAAAAGCTGAGTTACATGTCAATTGCATGTAGAGCCCACACCTTCCTCATGCATGCACTGATGGCATGTTCACCTTCCTGGCTGTGGTGGTCAATATCACTGCTAGGGACATAGCATGTCTCTTTAGTGTATTTTCTGGCTATGGAGCTGCCAGTTCAACATACACAGGGACTCCTCACAATCCTTCAGCCTCAGGTATCTCTATGAAAAGTGGCAAGACCATTAACATGACATGATATTTTTTTTGAGATAGATCTCATGCAGCCCAGGCTGTTTTTGAACTTACTATATAACAAAGAATCACCTTGAATTCCTGATTTCTTGGGTTACTGGTGTGTACCACCACACTGATGCATCCTGCAGATGTCTTTGAAGCTTGTCTGAGGCCAGCTCCCTAGGGAAGAAGCCATGATGAGTTCTGCCTGGGCAAGAGAAACCATTGCCCCTTGGAATAAGAGCAGACAGAATGGAATCAACATACAAGCACCATGTAAACCTCCAGGGACACTCAGAAGACGCTTTCCTTTGGTCTGAATGTCCTCTGCATTGAGGAATAGTCAGAGGTTATCCAGTGTTTGGAAGGTCTCTTGTTTGGACAACTCACCAACAACACATTGAGTGATGCTGGTGGCTTCAAAGTGATAGTAGGGGTAGGGGCATCCTCCTCTCTGCTACAATGCTCGAGTTGGACAGTGTTCTTCAGGTCTAGCTCAGCTAGGTGCCAAAAATGAGCCTTTGTAAAATTGACTCTCTCTCTCTCTCTCTCTCTCTCTCTCTCTCTCTCTCTGAAGGATGTTAGTTAGGGTGTCAGAATCTGCAAGTGTAACTCTTGCTTTCTCTTGGACCTTCCATGAACAGGTGGTACCCATGTGAGCACTGGCTAGATGAAAGGGTAGCCAAGAGACAGGACACTGGGGTCACAGGTAGTACAGCCCTGGTAATCATCCACTCTTTATGAGACAGAAGGGATCACTGTATGGTCCTAACACAGGAGATTAACATGAACTCCATGACGCCTCTCAGAAGGCCAGGCATCCTGGAGAGCTATAAACCAGGGCAGGCAGGCTTCAGTGGGGTGCAGCCAAGTGCTGGCATCTGGAATCTCAAATGACTCAGCCCTTACTGTCTTCCCCATAACAGTTGCCCAAGGCATGTTGGGAGCAGCCTGGGGCTTCTGAAGCAGGTTTTGCCCCAGGGCTTTCAGTGTTAATGTTCTGCAGCAGGTGGGGAGGTGCCTGGAGCCCTAATGCAGAGCTTAAAAGATGCTGCTGTTTGGGAGCTCAGCAGAAATGGTGACAGAGAAGGTGGGAATCAAGGTTGGTGCCACACTCACAGACATCCACACTCTTAAGGCCCATGGACTGCTTCCCCAGCCCTTAGCTGGCTCTTTCTCCAGTAACTTCTGAGTCAGTAATTGACTGTCCCAATAGTGCCAGGTAACAAATGTCTTCCAGCCTCAGTTACACAGAATACTAAATACTCAGTTCTAAAAGCCTCTGGGCAGGGCTTCCTTCTGCAGCCATGGTCCCCTGAAGGTCAGGCAGGTGACCACTCTTCTTGTGCTTCTGGGGTACCTGTGTGTGAGGTGGCTCCTGGTGATTCTGTAATGACTCTAATGGCTCCTCTAAGGCTCCTGCAGGCCAGGATACCCCTCATGGTGAAGGCAAAAAGCCGAGGAGAGTATGGGAATGTCTGAGGCCCTCTGAGGCCTGCACTCAGGACCCACATCTATTGCTCCCAAAGCCTTCTAGTTGTTAAAGTAAGGGTGAGGCTAGCCCAGGCCTCTTCAGAGAGCAGAATGGCAAAGATGCAGGCATGGGGAGCAGGTGTATGTGTAGGGTAAAAGGTCTGAGCTCACTTCTGGGTTTGAAAACCCACTAAAGCCCACCAATCCCTGAGCTCAAAACCCACCAATCCCTGAGCTCAAAACCCACCAATCCCTGAGCTCAAAAACCCACCAATCCCTGAGTTTGAAAACCCACCAATCCCTGAGCTTGAAAACCCACCAGTCCCTGAGCTCAAAAACCCACCAATCCCTGAGCTCAAAACCCACCAATCCCTGAGCTTGAAAACCCACCAGTCCCTGAGTTCAAAAACCACCAATCCTTGAGCTTGAAAACACACTAATCAATCCCTGAGCTTTAAAATCCACCAAACTTTGAGCCTGAAAACCCAACAATCCCCAAATCCCACCAATCCCTGGTCTTGCCACAAGCTAGGGACTTGAAATCTCACCCTGGAAATCTCCACTCTGGAAAACTCCTATCCCAAGAAACCCTATATAAGCACATCTCCTACTCAGTTCCCTGCTGCTTCTCACCCAAACAGAGGTCATCACCCTCTTGTGTCTTTCCCAATAAATCTCTGTGTGGAGTTTGTTGTGCAGATGGTGGTGACCTGCACTCTGAGTGCTTTTGGTGAAGGAGGAAAGATGGGACTTTCCTACTGAGGAGTTAGAAACGGGCTTGGAGAGGCTCCCTCATGGCACACAGCCAGAGAATAGCGCATCTAGGCTGCAGACCTAAGACTAACTTCACAGCCCAGGGCCTGACTGATTCCTCCTGATGCCTCCCTCGACCGGCTCTTGAATGGATGGAGGTGCCTTTTACTGAGGCAAAAACTCAAGAGGGCAGATGTCCTTGGAGCATGCTGGTTTGGAGACAGTGAGTAAAAGTCTAATAGCCAGGTGTGGAGAGGAACATAGCAAGCCTTCTGGACTGGGTTTGGCTTCATGGATGACATTGCGGTATATGAAATGGGTAGAGTAGCCCCTCCCTCATCAGCATGGGCATTTGATACCGTGTTTCTTAGGCTTAGAGTGCCCCCTGGAGCTGCAGTTGACACACAGTGATGGTCTTTGTGGTTTGGGAGCTGATGTGTAGAATGTAGGGGTGGAATTACCTGTTTTTTTTAAATTTGTGCATATTCATGCATGGTTATGGGTGTGGGTGCGTGTGTCTGTGCATGTGGAAGCCAGAGGTCAACTCAGGAGTCATTCTTGGGTACCAGCCACCATTTTTTTTTGAGACGGCTCTGACTGACCTTGAGATCTGCCTGTCTCCTGTCTCTGTGTTGCTATACCTGACTTATGGCTTGGGCTCTGGGGACTGAACTCAGGTCCTCACGTTTGCTCCACAAATGCTTCACCAGCGGAGCCGTCTCCTCTGCCAGAACAGCCTAGATTTTCACTCCGCTTATGGACATTGTAGTCTGAGTTCTCTAAAGCGTGGCCCATGGCCACGCCCCTCTTCCTGCCTTGTATATTTAGTCCAGTAGGCACACCAGCATGACTCTGTCTCAGTGCCTTCCAGCATCTGCTACGCTTGCTCTGACCTCACTTCTGGAAGAGTGATGCAGGCTCTCCTAGGACAGAGAGGGGGCCTGCAATGTCTCCTGGTTTCTAGAAGAAGCTGTATCAGTCAGCATTTGCATTGATGCTGTGTAATAAGCAGCTATCGGTTAAAGACAATTATTTGTCTCCTCATAAATGCAGCCTGACTGGACATAGCCTAGGGTTTAGCTCCAACTATTGGAGGGGGAGTGGGTTTGCTTCATGTGTACATGGCCTCTTCCTGGAAACCTATAGATGCTTCCAAAATAATCCTCCAGAGGCTATGGCAAAGTAAAAGATACTAGCAAGTGATGTCTCCCATGGACCCTTTTCTTAGCACTTCTGTTCTCATTCCATTGTCTAGAGGAAGTCTGTGGCTGAAGCCCACACCACTGAGACAAGGTAACAGACTCTATATTTCAATAAAAGACCTTCAACTCACACAGCTAAGAGCATAGAAGAAGAAAGGACCACCATTGTGGCCATTGATGTGAAGAACCAGCCCAATGGTTGTGGCTGGGGACATCTTGCCCCTCCCATACAGTTACCTGGGTGTATTTTGGGGTATTGTGACTGGGGACAGATAGTTGGAAGATGGGTGCTGCTACTCACCCCAGCCCTCGGAACAGCTCCCATAACAAGGAATGTTCTAAGCGCTGGGGAGAAATACTCCCAGGGAGGCTCACACTGGCACTCTTATTGGGAGTAGTCTGCAAGGGGCAACAGGAAGAAGGCGGCACTGCCTCCTCCTCCACTTCCTGATAAGGCTGGACTCACACCGCCAGGATGGGTTCCGTCCCTCCTGTCACACTCTGGGAATGCCAGCCTAGACCCAAGATAACAGCTAGTTTGAGGGAGCTTGCCTCCATGCCATGGGTTGTCCTGGGTCCTGGCTCAAGTCTGCATCTGGAACACTATGGATGTACAGAGGCAGGTTGGGAAGAGTCTCTCCGACGACAGGAGGGAGAGCCAGGACCCTGGGCAAGGAATGTAGCTGCCATCTAAATGGAGGAGAGTGCTAGCTAAGCTGGCACAGAGTGGGAGGGGTCAAATTACGCAGGAGGTCACCCATGTGGCTGCTGTGGGCAGGCTCCCTGAATATGGGAAACACATTGTGGCCTTGACTGGTGAGAAAAGGCCCCAGGCTCAAGTTTGCTCCCTGGTGGCTCTGACTGGACATAGTTTGCATCTCAGCGACCTCTGCTGGAGCAGGCCCGAGGCAGCAACCTCCACAGGAGCAGGTACAAGGGAGCATCTCAGACTCAAATCTCTTTTTCTTATTTCTCTGACCATTCTCATTTCCACATCTCCTGTTTATTTTCTCTGTCTTCTTCAAGTTCATAGGTTCTCTGCGGACATGGCTCATTCAAAACCAATGTGCAAGCTATTTAGGCTCAAACTTACATGGAGGTTAATAGTCCTCAAACCTCTACCCTATATAAAAGCTGAGAAGCACCCCAGATCACCAAATGAGGTTCCTGAGCTTGGGCCCTCACAGTGTTATTTGAACACTCTCAAAAGATCCCTAGAATCTTCCATACTGGAAATGCCTTCCCACTCTCTTCCCCACATCTCTCCCCACCCCCAGGGCAGTTCCAGCACCCACCCTCCTTCATCTATACCCACCATCTTGCCTCCCCCTCTAGTCCTTTCTGGGGCTGGCAAGGAAGCTGCAGACCTGGCAGCTTGGTTTAGAACAGACAGAAGAGAAGGAAGCAGCCGCCCACTGCTTCCCAGCCTGAGTCATTGCTGAGTCAGCCACTGTGTGAGCTAGTCAGGGTCCCCTGCCTCCACAAGAAGAGCCTGAGCCTGGTCCTGTGTGCCTTAGTGCAAAATAGAACAATCTTGGGAAGAAAGAAACTGTCATTTTGTCCTAACAGTCTGTCAGGTTTCCCCCAATAGTTGTCAGGGCACATGGTCACTGTGGTAGGTTGCCTGTCCCCAGCCCTTGGCTTTTTGAGTCAGGGTATTGGACTGGTTTTGAACTTGTGGTCCTCTTGTCTCAGTCTCCTGAGTAATAGGTCATGGATGTGGCTCCTCTCTGCTTTTACATCTTTATTCTTACTCTGGGCTTCCCCTTGTCCCTGTTAGAGCAACCCTATAAGGACACAGGGTAAGCGGCCCATCTCAAGATCTCTGACAAGATCCTTGACTTGACCCTGTCTGCAAAGTGCCCTTTGTCACAATGTTGCACTTCTAAGTTCTGGGGGTTAGAGCAAGGACTTTGGGGCCATTGTTTGCCAAGCACAGCAAGACTCATCTGCTATCCTTAGCCACGCCCAGGATCCACACTCAGCACTTCTGCTCATTAGCTCACTGCCCTCCTCTGGAGCCTGCTGCGGGGGTATTATTGCCCACATCTACAAGCAAGGCAGTGGCTTCTCAGACAGGATAGATGACTAATTGAAATCGGTGGCAAACAGGATGGATGACTCATTGGAGATGGTGGCCAAGCTGGGAGTTGAACCCAGCACTTTGGGATACCAAAGCAGAGGTTTTAAACCTGCAGTGCAGCCAGCTGTCCTTTAAGTAATGCTGTCCTCACGTAAAAGCTGCTTCAGGACGAGGAGATGGCTCAGTCGGCAAGGCGCATGTTGCTCAAGCATGAAGACATACATTCAGATCCTGGAAACTCAAATTAAAAAGCCTACCAGAATCCCAGTGCTGTGGAGGAGGAGACAGGAAGGTCCCTGGGGGTTTGCTGGCCAGCCAGTCTAGCAAGACAGGTGAGCTCCAGGCTCCGTGAGAGACCCTGTACTGGAAAATAAGGTGGTGTGGCTAAGACAGCAGCTCTGGAGGAGAGAAAGTGTATGCTGTGCAGGGCCGCGGACCAGATCGAGGATCCCCAGCACCCATGTGCAAATGCCATGTGGGCAAAGAAACTAGTCTGTAATCCCAGCACTCAAGAGGCAGAGATGGAATGCCCAGGGCAAGCTGGTTACCTACACTAACTGAATCCATGGTCCCCAGGCTCCACAGAGAGACTCTACCTCATGGCATGCACACATGCACATGCACACATCACCCACAATTGCACACACAAATACGTGCAGACCCAGAGACACACAAAGCTTTGAAAATTGGGAGTGTTGCCTGTGTCCTATCCCTCTCTTCAGACACAAAGCATCCAGGCATCCGAAGCTGCCCTGGTCCCACGAGGAAAGAAGTCATTATGAGATGATGACATAGGTTTCTGTCCCCCTGGTCCAGGGAAATGAACAAGTGGCCAAGCAGCCTTCTTACAACAACAAAGAGATACAGAGGCTTTCTCCACCAAGTCCTGGACCACCAAGCTGTCCCTCAACCATGCCTCTGCTCCCAGCCTATGCTGCCTCTACATCCTACATCCCCATGGAGGCAAGACAACCATGTGCTCTTCCCAATGCTCCTCCAGGCAAAAATAGGGGAGAAGATGCCAGAGAAGACAACCCCACCATGGGGCACTGGCCATCACTTGAAGGAGGATGGTCTTGACTGGGTGGTCACCCTCGGGCTTGCAGGCACCCTGCTCTTCCTGAAGTCTGAGCTCCTTCAGCTGTTCCTATTTCTGGATCAAATATGGGGCTGGCATATTGATTTTCATAAATGTTGCTTAATACACATGTTAGCCATGTGACTCACCGGCCATTTAAGTAAATCCCAGCCCCGGGCTGATGGTGTACTCTGTAATACTGAGCATAGGGCTAGAAGGAAGCAGGATGTGGGGAGACTGCAGTCACAGGACCCACAAGGAGTAGATGGGTCCTCAGCTACCCACCCCTGGTTATGAATTGCCCCTTAAATTTGCCTTTCAGAGGGCCTTGCTGACACCCCAGTCTTCTCTCTGGCAACCCTCTCTGGCAGCACAGGGTGGTTCGGGATTTAAGAATGGCATTGTTCATGGTGTTCCCTTTTTTGGGGAAGTACAGCTGCCTCCTGGATATCATTTCAGCTTTTTTTAACTCAAAGATTTTCAAACAGATAGACAGACCCACTCCCAGCAGCCTTCCAGGAGGGACCATCTGGGGAAGCTGGAGTCTGTCTGTGTGGAAGGATTTTCCCTCCATGCCTGATGCAAGGTAGAAATAGGGCTGTGGACTGAGCAGGAGGGGAATCCCTCTGACTTCTCCATACCTTGCTCTGAGTATGACAGTCAACTTTGGGCTCAGGAGGTGCTGTACTTTAGATCTGGGTGCCCCATAAAAACAAAACAAATCCCATGGGCTAAAGGCTGGGTGCCCAAGGTATGAAGAAACCTTCAGGAGGTGAGACATGAGCCATAGGAGGAGGAAGTTAGGTCATTGGGTGAGTATCCTTGGAGGACATTTTGGAACCTCACCCCTTTCTCTCTTCCTCTCTGCTTCCCAGCCCCCTATGAGGTAAGCAGCCTTTACCATGAGGCATTATCTTGCTACAGGGCCAAGCCCCCATGGAGGCTGTACTGTGGGTCAAAGCAAACATTTTCTCCTTAAGGTGTTTTTCTATGGAATTTGCCACAGCTGTGGAAAGTTGACTCAGTAAGCGAGGTGAGTACCCTTATCCCATTGGAACTGGGGACCACAGTGCTGTATATCAAGGAACTGGAGGAGGAAAGGGGATGGTGGCTGGACCTGCAAGTTGAGGCTTGCCTTTCTCACCTATGTCTTCTCAGTGGCCAAGAGATCACCTCAGTGAGTATCTGTGGCATGGAAGGAGGAGTGGATGATGGTGCTCACGTGGGCAGTGGCACAGAGCTCATGAAGTGACGTGTGACAGGGTAGAGGGATATTCTCAGAGTGTGGTGTGTGATGGCAGTGTTGAGAGCATCTGGGCAGGGGGCTACTTGGGACACAGATACACTGGGGTGAAGCATTTTTCTAATTATTCTTTCTTTTCTTCAAGAGAGGGTTTCTCTGTGTAGCTTTGGAGCCTGTCCTGGTACTTGCTCTGTAGACCAGGCTGACCTCAAACTCACAGAGATCTGCCTGCCTCTGCCTCCCAAGTGCTGGGATTAAAGGCATGCGCCACCACTGCCTGACCTAATCATTCTTTATCAATAAAAAATCAGGAGTCAGATATTGGAGTAAAAAGCTGAATGATCAGATAATCTGTAGAGGAGAAGACACCAATGACCTCCCACCTCTTCCATTCCTCCATCCAAGTGGGCCAAGACCCTCTCTAAGCCCCACCTCACTACTTCCTCTCTCTCTCTCTCTCTCTCTCTCTCT
>LOJH01010561.1:19900-43867 GCA_001685095.1 Ellobius talpinus
CTCTCTCTCTCTCTCTCTCTCTCTCTCTCTCTCTCTCTCTCTCTCTCTTCAGTCCTCCAAAAATTTTGGTCAGCTAGTGTTTAGCACTACCCTTTGATTAGAAACAAACTTTAATGTCAGGATGAAATCAAAATATCACACAATATTGGAGTTTCTCTAGAGATAAGAAAGCATTTGACCACCATAGGACTAGTCTTAAGAAAGCACAGGCTTTGTCCACAAGTGGGGCTCTGGCTCATGCTGGTGTCATAGGGGTGGTAGAGAGAGGGAGGCACAGCCATCACAGCCCAGGAATTTCTTTGCTTCATTGTTTCTCTTAACTCTCAGACTCAGTCCCCAGGTTTCCATGCACTTCTGGCTTCAGCTTCAGCTCCAGCCTTCTCTTGACTGTCTTTCTCTCTGCGTATGTTCCTTTGTATCGCCCCAGCCTGCCTGTCTGCCTGCTCTTATAGCAGCAGGAAGGACACATGGAGCTTCCTGAGTCAAGGAGGAATCAGAACTTCTGTGAGTCACCAGCCTTATGGAGGATGGAGATGTTTCCAATGATTGATCTGGAGTCAGAAAAACTTGATCCAAACCCTGGCCTTGGGCAAACTGCCCAGCCTCTGGAGTCTTTCTCCTTTGTGGAATGGTCATGATAATCCTACCACTGGCCTTGTAAGGTGGCTAACTTTCACACTGTGAGCTCAGCACAGGGCATGGCCATCAGGATGAGCTCTCAGTGTGGTTTAGAGTCCCCAAGTGAGGACTTCCCATCATCCTATGGTGGAGCCCTTTGTCTTAGCTTCTATCTCTGATGCAGTTAGCCTTAGTCAAGCATGGGGCCATATGCTGCAAGCTGTATGTCTCAGGTGAGTGGAGCTACACACACCAGGTGCAGGCTGTGCCCCACTGAGACCACTGGCAAGGTGATTCTGCTTCTAAGGCACAGGCTGGCAGCAGCAGAGGGTGAATCCTGGCCCAAGACTGCAGCAGTTCCTTCAGGCTCCGGTGCCTTCTGTTCCCAAAGAGGAGAGCATGTCCTGATACTTCACTAGAAAGCATATCTCCAGGGTTTCCAGCAATGTCCGCTTTTCTCCTTGTAGATGGGGGGGTCAGTTGCTGAACTACTAGGGCAAAGAAGGACCAACATCATGACCAGCTATCTGATGTTTTCTTAATACTCAGTGGAGGGCCGTTTCTGCTCCACTGAAGGAATCCCCCAGAACAACTTGCTTATGTAGTACAGAGTACATATGGAGAGACTGAGGCACCAAGAGGTTAGAGAACTCCCTGAAGCCATGAAAAATTGTCAAGCCAAGATCTTTAAGCCATTTTTGTTGTTTTGAGAAAAGGTCTCACTATGTATCTCTGACTGATCTGGGACTCACTATGTAGACCAGGCTGGCCTTGAACCCCAGAGATCCACCTGCCTCAGTCCCCAGAGCACTTGGATGAGAGATGTGTGGCACCAAAACATGCTAAATAAATGCTTTTTGCACCTACCAAGAGTTTCCTTTCTGGTTTGATTCAGTTCATCAAATTTGGTTTTCCCATTCTTGCTTAGAGCTGTCCCAGACACAAGATGGAGAAAAAACAAAAAAACTGAAGTCACATCTCCAGGCTATGTGGAGATGGGCAGGAACTGAGAAAGCTGGATACAGACCTAAAATTGATGTCCCAGCTGTGTAAGATCAGTTAGAATTTGAGGGAGAAAGGGGAGCTTGGGAATCTTGGGAATCTTGAGAATCTTGTGGTAGCATAAGGGACCTGAAGCTCATTGATGCCTCTGTGTTGGGTTCTAAGGAAAGAAGCAGGCTGCAGGTACCAACGCATCCTGCCAGACCCTGCAAGGAAAGTGAGAGCTGAGGGAGGTCACCTCAGGAAACAAGTTCCAAGTCTGGGCCACTGAGATGAGTGGAGAAATGGCAGATGAAGAAAAGACAAGGTTTGTGGAGGACTGAGCAAGAATCCAGCGAGATAGAAATGGGAGAGCAAAAATAGCCCTGTGAGATTTGAGAGAAAAGGGAAAGGAGAGGAGTCAGCAGTGTTCTGGGAAGCTGTCCACTGGTCCAAAGCCTTGATCCAATGCTCAGCAATGGTGCTGAGCAGTGTTGAGTGGTGGGGATGGGAGCAAATAGCTGTCCAAGGACCTAAACACCATTCAGCCAGGACGGTGGCTGTCCACAGTGCTGAACAGTAGTCTCGTGGGTAGACCAGCTGTCCGAAGTGCTGAAAGGTGTTCTGCCACACAGCAGCTGTTCAAGGTGCTTATCCACGACTGTGAACAGATTCCACGGAAGCTAGATGGCTGGGGGGTTGCTTATATCTGTGCCTCCACGGAGCATGCACAAGGATTACCACTCTTGGTACAGAGTGGGTATAACTGCATCTCCGGAAAGCTTAATCACCCTTGGGACTTCTTAAATCCAAATTCACAGGTGAGTTGGGGGGTCCCAGAGTCCAGGCTGTTAGCATGCACAACTATATTTGATATTAAGGGGATGGTTACAAGAAGAAGACCTCCCAAAACAAAACTTCCATGTCAAGAATTTATGCTGAAGGGTCCCCAGGGAAAGAGAACCGGAGAAGAAAATCAACAAGGAACATGGTGGGGACATATTTCCAGGGACTACCAGGGCTCCCAACATTGGGAACAGTAGGTTAGAGGGCAGCATGGGTCTACAGTTCTCCTGACCATGGGTGAGAGTCTTTGTGAAGATGTACCTATCTCCCCCATATCCATCAGACTGTTTGTAAGGCAAGTGGAATGGGGCCACCAGAGAAAGTCCCGAATTCTGACGG
Organism: Ellobius talpinus; assembly: GCA_001685095.1. Classification (NCBI taxonomy): domain Eukaryota; kingdom Metazoa; phylum Chordata; class Mammalia; order Rodentia; family Cricetidae; genus Ellobius; species Ellobius talpinus. Next base: position 22,685 of record LOJH01010561.1, read on the forward strand.
TAAGCTCATGGGAGTAATGAGTAACTGAGAGTGTATCTTATCATTGAATGTCTCAACAGAACTGCACTGTGTCTAAGCATAGGGAGAGCAACATTTCCAGAATGTTCTTCAGGAAGGAAAAATCAACTTGAACCAGAGAATTGGGAGCACCATCCCCCTGTCAGGCCAAGCCAGGGAATTTTGATTTTATAGTCTGTGTCACTTGTTACCCCTACAAAGGGGTAAGAGACAAAAGATGCCACCAACAAATAAATACCCACCATGAAAAAAGTGTCAGGTATGCCCAACCCACCAGATATTATATAAGTCCTGTGGGGAAAATGTCATTTTAGCTGAACAAACTGAGGCTAGGCATTTGGCTTCCCTTAACACCACACAGATCCTTGTAATAGGGTCAGGATTATAACCTTGAACCAGACCAACTACTGCACTCCTTATCCATTGGGCCCTGGCTATAGGGAAACTGAGGCCTGGGAGTAAAGCCAGCATCTTGCCAGCTCCACTCCACGTAAATGTCAGCTACCTAAATAGCTTCAGTTATTTGGTTAAATTAATCCTCTGAGGAGCTGTGTAAATATAGTCAAGAAGGCACGCACGGGGACGCATATATATTTAACATGTATGCAGGCTGCGTCGCACCAATAAACAACTGAAGGCAAATGGAGGGGAGATAAAAATACCAGACAGATCACCAGGGGCTTCATGCTGGGGTGCCATCAGAGGGTGCCAATGGTGGGGGAGTGTGTGAGGCCTCCTTCAGGGTGGGATGATCCAAGGGACCAGTAGCTTAGGCTTGAAGTTTTCATAGAGACACACAGTGGAGAAAAGACATTGATTCCCTGTGGGGGGCATGGCTTGCCACAGGCTTGGTGCTTAACTGTTAAGCCTGAGCCTCACCATGCCTTGGGCAAACCATACTAGACTCAGAGCACTGGTGCCCTTTTATATAAATGGGTAATTATAGTACTTGCGTCATGGTTACATGATGTAGAAGGCACACAGTTTTTGCCACATCAACTATGGAGCTAGCGACAGACAGTACCCTTTGTCACTTAGAATTTTTACAACAGCCTCATGGTCATGATTTTTATCCTTATTTGCTAGCAAAGCCTTTCTGAGGCCCAGAGACTGACATAATTTTTCAAGGCCACACAGATAGTCAGAGAGGTTGAATTATACCCACCCCACCATTCCCATGTGTTTGTTCTTGTGTGTAAATTTGTGTGTGTGTGTGTGTGAGAGAGAGAGAGAGAGAGAGAGAACATGTGTGTAACTAACTAACAAGCTCCAGGTATTCACCTTTCTCCTCTTCTAGGATTACAAGCATGTGCTAATACACACAACTTTGTTTACATGTGTTCTGTGGACTAAACAGGCCACCATGCTAGGTGCTTTACTGGTGAGGATATTGCCTCAGCCCTGGAAAGAATGTCTTAATGAAAATAATCCCCAAATTAAAATGGCATTGAATTGAGCCCTGATCTCAGCATTTCCAGTGTCCTCAATAAAATGGGACAGTCTAACACACAGAAGGCAGGCATCCAGAGTGAATGTCAGGCAAAGGTGAGGGTAGACATCAAGAAACCAATGGGGCCAAACAATGTCTACAAGCTACCACCAGGATAGGGGCTACAGCAGGTTCATGGCCTCAGCTGGAGCTGGTCTTATCAATGGCTCAACACCTCCCTCTCAAATGTCTGCCTCCAGAAGGGTGAGGCAGCCTGTTTCTGCTTTTAGACCAATGAATGGTGCTTTGTCCTGATGCTAAGGACTATATCTTCAGGGAGAGTCTGGCTGAGAAAAGCCCATGGTGCCTACTTAATCCTAAACCCTTCAGACCTCCAGGCAGAGGGGCCTGCCCCAGGATGAAAGGCTAGTTACATCTCACAAGATCTGTTGCCTTGGCAGCTGCCAAGCCTGAAATGGGCCAGGCTAGGTGAAAGGACAAAGAGGGACGGGGCTGGGCGAGCAGAGACCAGGCGACTCACTGTCTGTGGATGTTGCCATGGTAACTACGATCTTCCATGAGCCAGAGAAGGCTGAGGTATGGAGGAATTTGGGGAGGTCCAGGGTGGGTGTGAAGGCGGTGAGAAAGGAAACCCAGAGCTTCTAGAATTTACTGTGAGCTGAACAACATGCTGGCCACATGTGGTTTTCTACTCTAGATTAAAAAGCCTAAGAGCGGGACAAGGAGTACATGTCTGTAAGTTCAGCACTTGAGAGGGGCTGAGGCAGGAGGATCACCTTGAGATCAAGACCAGCTTGGGCTATATAGCAAGTTCAAGATTAGCTTAAGCTACAGGATGGGATCCTGTCTCAAAACAACAGCAAGAAACAAATAAAAATAAAAACCCTACACAAGGTCCTTTTGGGTGTGGTGTCTTTATCTATCTTTTGGAAATGTGGAGATTGATGCCCAGTGAAGGGGCTTAGGTTGTCACACAACTGGAGGAGAAGAAGCAGGATTCAAGCTGACTCTTGCATCCCCTGACTTTCCTTTCTGCTCCACAGGCTGTCTGGGACCCAGAGAGGGACTATTGTGAGGACCTTGGGAGGGACATTCGAGTTCCCAGTCTGATGTCAGGAAGAGGGGAAATGAACTCAGGAAGAGGGAAGCCCTGGCCACGTTTTTAGAGTATTTGTTTGTTTTGATATACAGGGTCTCATGTAGTCCAGACCAGTCTTGTCTTTCTATATAGCCAAGGCTAGTTGTCGGCTCCTGATCCTCTTGCCTCTATCTCCCAATTGCTCAGATTACAGCCATGTGCCACCATGCCCAGCTCCCTTCCATACCTTAGTGAGTCCAAAAGTCAGTGAGATGAAAGGACTCAGGCCCCCAAGGCCTCCAGCCATGGATGTGCTAAGCTACTCTGTCAGCCACTGAGGCTGATGGAACCCAGCACCCAGCTTCCCAAGTTTAAGTCAGTGTGTGCATCAGGCACATTAGTGCATTGTAGCCAAGGGTCTAGACCAAGGACTATCCTGGGGTAATCAAAGTGATGGACAGGGAGGCTGGCACTGTGATTAAGTCCAACACCAGATCCTTCTGCCATGAGAACAGACATCTGTCCCAGAACTGTCATACCTATGGCTTCATTATATAATAGCGGAAGTGTGGACTCTGGAAACCCCTCTAGCTCTTGGGGGTCCTATCTGCTGCCGCCAAGCAGCTGGCATGGACAGGAGGCATTAAGTGTGGTCTTGAGCCAGCCAAGAGCTGAACTGGGATCTACAAGTTGAAGCTGTCTTGTCACCCATCAAAAGATAACTCAGGGCTGCTAGGAAATGGGCTTTGTCCGAAGGGAGTGATTTTCCTGTCTGTGGAGGCATGTGAGGGGAGGTTGGAAGAGGAGCACCTTGCTAGTCATTTCTAACTAAGTTCCCAAACACTGGGCTGCTCTGCTATTCTCTGACAATGGTGATTTTTCCTCCATAATACAGCCAGGTCTGGAGGCAGAAGCAAGAAGAAGTCAACAGTATAACAGTATCCCTCAAGTGTCACTAGTCATCATTAACCTAACCCCGTCCCCCCGGCACCCAGTCCAAAGGGAAAAGCTGGCCTATGCTCCCCCTTGGAGGAGACACCTAATCTACCATTGCTCCCCAAAAGGAAGATAGATGGATCTGCATGTGGGGACAGTACAGAACTGAGGAGGACCTTGGTGAAATCAACACGTAGTTAAGACAGCTGTCCAGGAATGAGCACATGAGCTGCACCCACTTTAATGCTTTCAGTCATAGCAAACTGTGACCACTCATTCCTGCAGGATTTAGGGCTGCGGGGGATCTTGGATGTGGGGAGGGGAAGAGAATATGGCTGTGATGTCCCTAATGAAGAGCTAAGAATGATGGGGAAACATGGGGGAGGGAGTCAGGATTCTAGGGGTGGGCGGGGCTCAGCACACTATGAGCCTATCAGGTAGCATCTCTGACTGATAGGCAGGTTGTTCCCAGGGCCCACAGTGGTGGAGACACCTAGGTGATGGGTTGGACGAGGGCATTCGCAGCATCCTTCCTCCCAGACCTCCAAGACAGTAATTCTCACTCTTCCTGTAGCTTCTCCCCTGCTACCTGGATAAAGACACCTTCTAATTCCCCTGAGATGTTCTCAGAGGAGAGGTGAATTAGCCATGGTTGATACTTCTCAAGGATAGACTCTACCCCTATTGGTTCTTCACCGTCAGGCCAGCTCCCGGTTCCAAGGCTGACTACTAGACCCACACACAGAAAGGTAGTAATGTAAGGGTGTTGACTGAGGTTTCTGTCTTACCAGGTCCCAAATAAACACACAGAGGTCTATACTAATCATAAACTGGTTGACCTATTAGCTCAGGCTTCTTATTAACTCTTCTAACTTATATTAGCCCATAATTCTTGTCTGTGTTAACTATGTGGCTTGGTACCTTTTTCAGCAAGACAGTCACATTTTGCTTGCTGTGTCTAGCTTTCTCTGTGTCTGGGAGACAACTGTAGACTGAATCTTTCCTTTTCCCAGAATTCTTGTTGCCCTGCCTTTACTTCCTGCCTGGCTACTGACCAACCAGTATTTATTTAAAATACAAATGATAGGGTGATGGAGGAGGGTCATTTGTCTATGTGTTATTTTTATTGGTTTAATAAAGAANNNTGGGAGAAAGCCGAGTCAGGCAGATGTCATGGCTCTCCTCTCCAAGATGGACGTGTGTTAAAATCTTTTTGGTAAGCCATGACCTCATGGTGATATATTGATTATTAGATATGGGTTAAGCAAGATATGAGAGTTAGCTAAAAAAAACTAGAACTAATGGGCCAAGCAATACTTAAATAAATAAAATTTATATGTTGTTATTTCGGATGTAAAGCTAGCCATACGGGAGCCAGGTGGGACAAAAAGCAGGCCTGCACGCCTTTTCACTACAATAGGGTACACAGCATAAGGGCTCAGAAGATGACAGGTAAGGAGGCAAGGCTTGGAGCTGTCTCAAAGTTCTCAGCTCTGGCCTGGATGGCGCCATTGCAGACACCTTAATTCATTCTTGCCTCCCTATAAAATGGGCCCACACAAGTACTTCCTAGAGAAGTTGCTAAGAATGTAGACTGAGCGCCATGAGTACTGTCCACAAGTCGAGTTTTAGAAACTGTTTCTCTCCTCCACTATGTGTGTGTATGTGTGTGTGTGTTCATGTATGTGTGTGCAGGCTTGCATGAATGTGAATATAGAGCCAGAGACTGCCCTGATTGTCCACCTCAATTGTTCTCTGCTCTATGTTTTGAGACAGGGTCTCTCCCTGAACCTAGAGCTCACCAGTAGTCAGCCTGGCTGGCCAAGAAACTCTGGTGATCCTGTCTCTCCCCTGCACACACTGGACACACTGGAGTTTTAGACACAACCCTTCACTCTCATCTGGCTTTTCCATGGGTCCTGGCAACCTGAACTCGGGTGTTCATGCTCCTTACCCAATGAGCCATCTCTTCAACCTCACACATCCACCTTAAATTCCTCAAGACAGGTGGAAAGTGGGTGTCAGGACAATCCTTATTTCCCTCACAGAAAGTGAATGTCAGTTCCCTGCTCAAGGTAATGGATGGTGGGCCCTCAGGCCCTTGTGTCTGTGATACAAAGAGGCCAAAAGGAGACCACATGCTGGAATCAATGGCTTAGAGAGGTCTGTGCCTCCTCCTCTGTCTCCAGACCTTCTTCATTGTCTTCCCTCTTTTTTGATAGAACATTACTACAAATGTCCTTTTCCATGATGGAGAAGATAATCACCCCATCTTTCACAGATGGTTATCACAACATATAGTCCAGGCATCTGGTAGAGCACATGGCACCCAGGAGATGCCAGAATGTTTGTATGAATGACCGAGCTAATGAATGAATGATAGGATGGCATAATGGTCCCCCTCAGTGATGCCCAGGAAAGAAGTGAAGGGAACCCAAGGATTTTTTTAGTCACTTGGGCCTGAAGGGATATGCCCCTACAGATGTCCCCACTCCCTGTTCTCTATGGAGTCAACTACACATATTTTCTTGTCAGTGATGTTTGCAACAAGGGTCTCAAGAGGTTCAGGCTGTCCTTGAACTTTCTATATTATGAAGACTATCCTTGAACTCTTGATCCTCCTGCCTTCGACTCCCACTAGCTAGGATCACAGGAATAGGCCAGCATGGCTGGCTCAGATGTCACTTTCCCCTTCTGGAAAATGGGACAATAATTAGCATGTGCCTGTGGTTTCCATTACAGCAGTGCATTAAATATAGCACTGGTTGGGCCCTTTGTTTCCAGATAGAACGTAGTCAGGACTTCTCTGCTGTTGCTTTCTCATGGGGCAAGGCCACTGCTGCCAGCTGGCTGGGAGGCAGAAGCGTCATTCTCGGGTCCAAATGCTCTTGTCCCTGCAGAGCAGAACAAATCCCCCGAGGGTATTGATTGAGACTATTATGGATGTGCGGAGACAACACGCCGGCTGGGAATAGGAGTCACTGCCCCGTCCATTTCCATGTGGTAATAATGGCAAGCTTTCGCTTTATGAAGTAGAATTTGTTATGGCCGATGAGCCGTAAAAATTGCCGTGTGGGAAAAAAAAGAAGCAAAAAAAACTATAAATAAATTTGTAATTTTAACAGGGATTACCATGTAATCGAGAGGGGAAGGCAGAAGCAAAGGCCAGCTCAGCCCTCATGCTCTTGGCTCCAAGGCAGAGCTGAGGCCCTGAATCAGAGCCATTCTTGGAAGGTTCTGGAAGGAAAAGTTAATGGGCACAAAGCCTTGGGAATAGACCCAGAGGTGGTGAAGGAACTTACTTGGCAACCATCTATTGAGAACCCACTGAGTACATCTGACCTAAAAGGGGGGCACAGTCAAGACACATTCATTGATCATCAACAGTACCAATAAGGCACATTGGTGGCATTGGTGGGTTTTCAGCAAGATAATAGCTTGACTCATTTCCACCTGGAAAGCTTCCCTCAGGCTGCCACACGCAATGGGGACAGGAAGATAACTGAGTCAGGCAGGACTGAGAAGGGAGTTAAGAAGCCACCGCAGCAACTCAAGCCTGAACTAGTGGTGACCTGAGCTCATGAGGGATCAGAGGATGGAGAGAAATGGGAAGTGTTGAAAAGAGGGATGAAGGAAGCAGAGGACCTCCGGTTGACCAGCCTAGTGGACAGCACCAAAAAAGCCAAGGAATGATGGAGGAGGTTCTGAATTTACAGCCTTTGTGAGTAGCAGAACTGCAGAAGCCAGCTGTACTTTAAAAAAAAAAGACATGTGTATGTGCTGTGCACATGTCTTGTGTGTGTGCAGCTGTGGAGGCCACAGGTTGGTCTCCACTTGGTTTTTTGAGACAGGGCCTCTCACTAGCCTGGAGCTCACAGGTTACACCAGACTGACAGGCTTGTAAGCCCCAGGGATCCTCTGGGTCTCCACCTCTCTAGTGCTGAGATTACAAGTTCACCACCATGCCTGACATTTTAGATGGGTAAAACTCAGGCCTTCATGCTTACATAGCAAACACTCCTTTGCCTGGATAAGGTCCACCTGAAGCCCCTGCAGCAGCAACTCTGTGTACTCTCAAATCTCCAGATTTGTGGTGGGAGAATAGTTTAATTACCAAGCCTCAGTTTCTCTCCTGAAAAATTGGAATAAAACAGCCCTTCGGGGATGTTGTAGAGAATGACTGGGAAAGGCCGAAGAAACTTGCCTGGGGTACCACAGACACTCAGCAAATGCTAGCATCTTTTGCTGTGACACCCAAAGGCACCTGGTTTAGGACAGACAAAACCATCTTCATAACAGTTTAGAGAGAAATCACGTCTAAGATGGGCCCAGGATACCAATGAGATGCTGGGGTTCAGCTCTGAGTAGTCATGGAAACTTCCTAGAAGAGATGGGTTTCTAGTAGTTTCCAAAAGATGACTGGATCCAAGGGCATAGGTAACTAGATCAAGGTGAGCCTCAGAGGTCTTCAGGAGACAGAAGAGTGAGGAGAGAGGACACTAGCCCAGTCCTAGAGGATGTTCTGGCTGGACCACAAATGCCAAACTTGGAGGATGGGTTGCTAAGCTGAAAGTCCGCAGGACCTCGGGCAGCTTCAGATGGCCTCCCACAGGGAAACCTTAAGTCCCATCTGGGAAAGGAGAGCTGGCTTCCTGACCATTTGCTCTGCAGTTGTGGAGTCTGCATTTCTGCACTTTTCTTTTCTTCTTTACACTCTAGTTATAAAATTTTGGTTTCCCCTCCTCCCTAAGCCCATGGTGCTTATGAGCAAGCACCCCAATATATAAAGATTAATGTAATCCATAAGTCCCCAGCTCCCAACTCCAGGGTTGGGAGGAGGCAGATTCTATGAAATCTAGACCTTGCCAGCTCAGCTCCTCGGTCATGATCAATATGTTCCCCAAAGTGCCTTTTAAATTACTGTCAGAGGCAATGTGCCATATTTATGTATATACATGCTTAGAGGTGACACACGGGAGAGATGCAGTTTCTATTATGAAACCGTAATGTGCATTTATCTTCAGAAATAACACATTGGAATGTTGGAGTGCGAAGAGTTGAAAAGCGATATGTCTGTAAATGAAGAGCACAGACAGCCTGACATTTTACGACACAGGGAACTGGGGCGAGATTGTCTCCTCTGGACAGACCACTCCAGGGATTGTGTCCAAACTCCAGGAAGACAGGGATTGGCAGTTCAGAAGTGGGCTCTAGAGAAACTTCTCTGAGATGAGTTGCGAGGGCGTGATCGGTTCATGGTGATGCAGAACCCACAGCCAGAGCTTTTGGGGACACACTTGGGATAGGAAATTGATGGCTAGTGTTGGAAGACAACTGCCCTTCCTTCCTTCCCTTCCAGCAAAAGACAGAAGGTGAAACAATGGAGGTGAACTCAGAAGCTCTCTTGGGCATCTTAGGGATCCTCATATTTAGATGTGACAACTCTAAGGGGCCCTATTACATCCAGATTGTGTCCTGGATGTGAACCCCTAGCTGTACAGTCACTGTAATTGGACCTTACAGACTCAGGATCCAGGTAGTTTTTTTCTTTCTTTCCTTTTAAGATCCCCACCCCCTTGAGAGATGAACTCACTGTGTATTCCAGGAGAGCTTCAAACTCACAACAATTTTAATCCTCCTGCCTCGGCTTCTGAGTGCTGGAATCACAGGCGCGAACCATCATATTTAGCCAGACAATATCTCCTACAAAGATGACAGGAAGATTCAAGTGCTGAGAAAAGTCGCCTGTGGTGGTAGGACTGGTGGGGGAGGGGTTGAGGAGGAGCAGGGAGGGATGCTTGTGACCCAGAAGGAGGCTGGGTGGCGGGGCTGCCCGTGGTGGCTTTCCTGTTATTGTCACATTTATTTGTTTATTTGTTCACTGGTTCAATTGCTCATCTGCTTTGCAACCAGTCCAGATCACCTTCTGCCAACTGCAGGGTGCTGGGGACAGCTATGACATCCTCCCTGCCCCAGGTACTCCAAACAGACAGGTAATTGGCAATTACCAGGAGGAGCCGGCTGTTAGAGGTGCTGCGGGGCCAGAAGGGAGGGGGCGCCCTTAACAGCCTGGGGAATCAGAATCAGCTTCCTGAAGGAACCAACTGGAAGAAAGAGCAAGGAAGAGCTGGGTTGGAAAACATCTCCCAGGCACAGAAACCAGGCGCAGTGAATAGAGTCTCAGGTGTGCTGGAAGGTACTGGAGCAGGCAGGGTATGAAAGGGAGTTCTATGTATTGCATCATGTTCACAAGTATCCATTACACTAGGGTTCCCGTGGGCCAGGAGTCCAGCCCTGGTCTGTCCACCCACAACTCCTGGGATGCATTGCCCCCCCAGGGCAGTGTGCTTAGCAAGAGAGTGGACTTGACCACGTATACATAACCACTGGTCCTGCATGAAGTGGTCTAACTTCTTATAGCAATCATAAACACTGGAGGCAGACACAAGCTCCAGCCCAGAGCTGGGCATGGTCCTAGACTGATCTCATAGCCTGTTTTCAAGTGCAATGAGGTGTGTGGACTGGGGCGGGATCCTCCTGCCTCCTGAGGACTGCCAGAGTGAAACATGGATCACAAGGTGCCAAGTTCAGTCAGCATGGAAGTGCTGAAGCTGCCATTACCATGGTGACTTAGCCATGGTGAGACACCCCCCCCAAAGCTGTTACTGTCGTCACCGCCACCGAGTGCAGAGGGTCCCACCTCCCTTAGCCTCAGTTGTTCTGCATTTTCTGACTCTGCCACTGCTGGGCTCTGAGCTTCCAACCCTGATACCTCCCTGCTTCCTTCCCTGTATCTTCCAGAGTATTCCCAGGAGCCAGCACATCACTGCTGACTTCTTGAGCCTAGGGTGTATGCAGTCAGTCTTACTGATCTCTCTGTCTCTCCACGGTCAAGGATTGCTGCAGCCCAGTGTCAGCTCCACATGCAGGGTACACGCCACAGTCCTCAACCTCATCCGCTAGTCACCTAGCCCAACTAGGGACGTTTCTGTTGCTCCTCAGGCCCTGTAGATGTGAGCATCCTCTTCACAGATGATGAAATGAAGGCTCAGAAGACAAGTATTGGTCCAGTCACCCAGTAGTAGAGGTGGCAGAGTCCCATGGAGATGTGGACAGATGTTGACTCCGTGCTTAGAAGAACCACTCCACTGCCCTGAGAGAGCAAGGGAACAATGGTGGTCCCTGTTCAGATCATGATGAGGGTGATACAAAGCATCGAGGGAGCCATTTAAAGTGACATTATGTGAAAACTGCATTTTCTGAGATAATGTTACCACCCAAGACAGCGCCATCACTGACAACACATGACTCTCACTTGCCATATGTCAGGTGCTACGAAATGCTTGCATTAACTCCAAGCAGCCCCGTGGGGGTGACAGTAAGAAGCCAGTTTCCAGGCGGTGAGACTGTGGTCTCTGCAAGCTTTGCTCTCCTCTCTGTCCAGCCCCAAGTCCAGGCCCTCTCCTGTCACAGTGTCCCCAAACAAGGTGTGGGTTCAAACCTTTGAGAGGATTTTTTTTTCACATCTTCCAGAGTGTGAGAGAGACAGCATGCCAACGAGCAGGTTAGCTCCTCTCAGCCTAGGAGGCTCCATGACCCCCAGAGAGCCATGCATCCCAAACACATCCTTCCTAAGATGAGGACAGGTCAGCATGGTCCTTGACTCTGTCCAGTTAAGAGGGATAAGAGAGGTACGTGCCAGGGAGGGGTCAGAGAGGTTCTCACAGGGTTCTCCTGGAGACAGATGGAGGTCCCTGGTTAGTGAAGAGGTACCCCTTGTTTGTTCAAAGAGGTTGCCCTTGGGGCTTTAGGCTGGGGTCCTAAGGGAACTACTAAGTCACTTGGGCACCAAGGGGCCAAAGAAGCACCAGCTCTTACACAGGGAGAGGCAGAGTCTGCCTCTGTCAGCGTGAAGAACAATGTCTCTTGGCCCTGAAGCCAGAGAGGAAAGGAATGGAACACTCATCAAGATGGATTCGCTGGGATCCAGTAGATAAAAGCCAAACATGATGAACAGAGAGAGCTCAGGGGACAGTTAGTGCCAGGGTCTGAGGCTTCACTGAGTAGAGCTGCTTCCATAGGAGGCTCTGAAGATGGCCCAAGAGATTTCATGTCATACACAGCTAGACGCCATTCTCACCCACGAGGACCTGCCCCTCCCTCCACCCAGGAAGCCCACTGCCACTATGGTTGTAAGTATCCCACACTGAGAAAAGCCAACTTTTCTCATCTTCCCAGGAGACTTGGGACAGATCATCTCCAACTACAGAAACGGATGCTCAGGAACATGTCTGGAGTCACCGGGGACCCCTACAGTGACCCTCATCCTAGCCACAGTTGCAGCAATGGTCTCTGGTCTTGCCCTCCTTACTGTGCTGGCTGCACACTTACTCTCGGCTTTGAACTCTGGATCTACCCAGTGTGCAGGGGCCAGCCTCAGAGCTTAGCCTTTCTCCGCCTCCTTCCTAAGGGACACTGCTGCTTTTATTGTGTGGTTTTTTTCATCTTTGTTTTATGAGGATCACTTTATGATCAGAGAATTTTGCTGTCTGCAGCAGCCCTGCAAGCAGCAGGCCTTATGTTTATGAGAGTTTCCCAGAGACTTTAGGAGTGTTCCCAGGTTCCCCCTTCTGGGGTGACCCCACTCCTGGCCACCCTTCTTGTTATTCTCCCTGAATGAGGAGACCAAGAGAGATGAGCCCCTCCCACTCTCATGTGACCACACATGTCCCTATTCTTGGACTTTGTTTCATCACCTGCAAAATGAGGGTCTTGCGTTACCCACCCTGAAGAGTCTTGAGGACTCATATTTTGGTAGAGGCAGCAGACAGCCTACACAACAGAACAGCCCCACTATCCACGGTGGACAAGGTCCAAGATCCCCAATGAAAACCTGAACTGTGGGTAGTGACCGGCCTTTATTTATACCGTTTCTTCTTATTGTCCTGCAGTGCTCCCTGGGGAACCAGAGTTAACCTGAGCCTCTGTGCCACACTTCTGTCACCCTCTTGCAGCTGCCACTATCACTTAGTCAAATAAGTGTCCTTTGAACTTAGCATGGGATTCTGAGATAGTCTGATCTAGTAAACAAAATGGCTTGCATCTCAGTGGATCAGTGAGCAGTTGTGCATATAAACATATCAGACTGAATGATGCCTCACACCCCCAAGCAAGATGGAGGCAAGCAAAATTACAATACTCCATTAAGAATGGCATTAGATTTAAACCTTGCGAATTGCTGAACTCTGGAATTTTCCATCTCTTATTTTCAGACCACAGCTGACCATGGGTAGTTAAACTAGCCTGACTTTGCATCTCGGACTTTCTACGATTCACTAACAATAGCAAACATTTCCAGCCTGCCCAACTGGAATCAGGCCTTGTGCTGAGCCTTGGGCATCCCTCGTTGTATGTAATTCTTCAGAGCAAGCCTGGGAGGGTTTGATCATTCAACCCCATTGAACAAGTGGGGAATGCGAGCCTCAAAGTCACCCAACTGGAAAGAAGTGAAGAGAGCCTCATACCAGGACAGGATGACTCCCCAAGACCCAGCCTAGACATTGTGGCAGGAGGCAGATAAACAAGTTGTGGTGCCCCCTCCAGATGAACTGTGGGGGGCAGTTTGTTCAGGTTTCTAGCAGGGTCCTCTTAATCTCCAGAAGGGCACTCAGCACCTATTCAGAGACCTGTAACCAGGACCCTGGATGTTATAACCAAGCCTGGTCCTCACTAAGTGGCTCGTTTTGAAGCATGGTAGCCCAACCCACAGTGGATGTGTCTCTGTTTTGACCCAAAGCCATGGATCAGGAGTGAGCTTGTGCCCACACAGACACTATTCTGTGCAGACAGTAGGAAGGGCTCCCAGGTATTCTGAAGAGCAGAAGAAACACAAAACAAGCGCACTTTGAAACCTCTTCTCCTGGGGTTTTCTGAAGAAACAGCTGATTTCCAGGGGTATTCCATGGAGTCAGGCTGAACAGATACCCCGGGAGCCCTTTCTGCCTGGGCCACAAACAGCAGCTCCTGCTGCCCAGCAAGTGTCTGACAACCTCGTGCTGAGCCCCTGGGGCCTCCTCCCCAGCAAGGTCCCTGCTTCCCACCGCCCCTCTCTCCCCCTCCCAGCACCCTGGGTCCTAATAGCTGTTTATCAGGCCGTGATGCGGCTCTGATCGTGCGGCTTGTCTGCCAGCAGGAGCGGAAGGCAGCACTGCGGCTGTGTACCCTGCTAAGAGATATTTAATAAATATGCAAATTGCTGCCTCTACCTCCTCAGGCAGGTGAGGAGCGGAGAGACGCTGGAGTTAAGTATTAAATCTGTTCACTATGAGCACTAAGCGCAGAGGCAGGGACTGGAGCCCAGCTTCCTGGGAAGGCTTCCATCTGGCACGCAAGAGCCTAGCTTTGGAAGGGGCCAAGAGCTGGAAAGGAAGGGGGACTTGGGACGGGATTTGATGAAACCAAGTTCAGAAGGGCCATTTCACTTAAGAAATCTGAGTGAGATCTTGGGCGCTGGGAAGAATTTGAGCATTCGCACCACCGTTACAGCCCCAGCTATAACCTACGGACTCTCCCATGCTACTTGTACCACCCAGCCATATGCACTCCCTTCACCCTGCAAAGCAGCAATGCTCCCACCTACTCCTGAAGCCCACCCACCACTTATCCTTTTCCTAACCTCTCTCTTTCTCATTCATGTAACCACTACTCTGGCTCCACCCACACATCTGTTCCTTGGCTCTCTCATTCATAAATCCATACTCCCATCAAACTACCAAGCCACCACCCACCCATGTGTCTATCTTTTCATCTGTCTTTTTTGCTTATATTTATTATATTCATCCATCCATCTGTTCATTCGTCAATCCATCCATCCACCGTCCGTCCATCCATCTGTCTAGCCATTTATCCACTTGTCCACACATACATACATATGTCTATCCATCCATCTGAACATACATACATACATCTGTCCATTGATCCATTCATGCATTAATCCATCTGTCAATTGATCTACTCATCCATCAATCCATGGATCAATTTATACATACATACATACATACATACATACACACACATTCTTCCTTTTATCCATCTGTCTATCCATGACTATTTCCTATCTGAAAAAACAAACTTATTCTAGGCACCAAGAATGAAGAAATAATAAGATAAGTCCCCCTGGGCCCCTCAAGAGTATTTGAGGAGATCAAAGACACAGGGTAACAGGTGACCTAGCACGCTTCTGCAACCTACAGCTTGGGGGAAGGTCCCGTCCAAGAGATTCTTTCCTCTTAGGGCCCAGGAAACTCATCTGCACAGGTTGGCTGTCAACGAGAATGGTGTGGATAGGTTAGTCTTCTGCCTTGGCCCAAAATCAGTTCAGCTTATGTCCTGGGTGGGATGCGAGTTTTGGGGGATGGAGAGATGATCTAGTCACAGCTTCCACCTCTGAGATGTTTGCAATCATGGGAGGAAGAGAGACCTAAAGTAGATACAAGCTGTGTGGTGCCTGAGGCTCACAGACGTGGGGTGGCTTGGGGTAGCAGTAGATGGTCTGGCTCCCCTGGGGTGCCTGGGGCTGATGAAGGAGCAAGGAAGGAACCAGCAAAGCGCCGGCCCACATGGAGCATTTGCATCTCATCTGGAATTTGGACCATTAGCAGTGTGTGCCCTTCTGTTCGGGGAGTTGAGGCCTGGTTGAGCGCTGCACTGAGAAGAATGTGCTGAGCCATGAGAGGCGCCCCTGCTCTGTCATTGCTTTGTTCCTGCTGGGTCCTGGCTCATGAACTCTGGGAGTTACTGCACACCCATGAGCAGCTGCTTAGCTGTGTATGGAAGACTCCTTCCTTGCCAATCCTCCCAGTGAGAAGAGATGTGATCCCTATGGAGAAGGCTTCCATACTATGCTGTATGATGCAGAAGGCCCTGGAGTGGGGCTGGGACTGTTATTCTACAGGCTGGTCTGTACCATTCTCCTTAACCAGAAGCAACAGCCCTTCCTGATGAGTCTCAGGAGGTCTCACTCATTCACTATAATCATTCATTCAAATATGATATGACATGATATGATATGAGGAAATCAACACAGGCTGCCTTTACTGCCCAATGACTAAGAGGTGTTCATATCCCATCTCCCTCCCTAGCATATAGACAATGAAATGGCCTTCCAGTACCTTCTCCTTGAGCCCCCCCATTGCCTTCCTCCATTCTACTCTACAAGCAGAAATGGAATTACTCCATGGGTAATCTCAGATGCAAATGTCCTAGGCAAATGTATCTACTGGTTAAAATGAGGAAGGCAGTTGGGATTGTGGGCTGTAAGTAGCTGTGAGCAGTACCTGGAGTCTCTACAGAGCCCTGATTTAAGCATGGGCTGGACCCTGGTGGCCCTGAGGATGGAGTGTGGGTTCTTAGTGCCCGGGTCTCTGTCGGCAAGTGTGGGCTGTTCTCCTGGGCATGGAGCAGGTCTCCAAGCTTCATTCCAACTGATTGGCTTTCAACGAGGGGCACTTTATCTTCCAGGGCACAGTCACCAATGACTGGAAACATCTTGAGCATCACAGCTTGGAGGGGTGGAGACCAGAGATGTTGCTGGACAGTCTTATGACACACAGCAAAAGTTGGTGAACCCAAGCTGTCCGACTGCCCAGGGTGGGAATCCTTGTTAGCCCTATTCTGGAGTCATGCTGAGTTCCAGGGAAGGACGATGGGTTAGTTCATCAGTTGCTGCCATTATCTCTTGGAAGCACTGAATTAATGAAGTCCATCACCTGCCCCCCTCCCCCACCCCCTGCTTTCCGCTGTCATCATGGTGGCGTCCAGCCCCACCTCTCTCTGTTCTGGCTGCGTTCCATTCCCTTCCCTGCACACAGTCCACCCCACCCCCACCCCATTCTAACATCCCTGATCTATATCCCCAGACATGGATGCTTCTGGTAAAATATATGCTGTTGCTTATCGGGTGGATGCGTTTTAATTTACATAAATTGTATTGAGCTATAGCTCTCATTGTTGTGCCTTAATTTTTTTCACTTAGTGCTGTGTTTTGGGATCTACCTGCCATGCTCCATAAATCTCCAATTCCTCTGCTGCAGATATTTCTGGAATCTGATCTTCCTCTCGTGAATGTCAGGTGAGCCCACGCCTCCCCACTTGGGTGTCCCTGGGACCTATGCCGAGACTTACTCGAGTCTACCAGAAATGGGACGGTGGGCCCCATGCATGGAGTTCTTTTCTCTAGTGCCTGGTTTGCAGAACGCTGGTGTCCCCACATTGCTGCCAACCTGTGGTATGATCCAGCTCTCTAACTTTTCCCAAGCTGGTTCGTGTGAAGTGGCTGGCTCAATTTGAAGGAGAATGGCATTTCCAATGTGTTTTCTGGTACCTAGAATAAACAGGGTCTTAGAGCGAGCTTTCTGGGAACCTATGACCTGGAGATTTGTTTCTAAAGCAGGGAAAGGCCAGAGGACTCTGGTTGCTTGCATGCTTAGAGGAGCCTCTGGGCCATCAAGCAAATGGAGAAGGTTCCCTGGAGGCTTTTCCCAGACAGTGTCGCGCTGAGCCTCAGGGCAGGGCAGTAAACAAAGGAGACACATTTTCTTGCCCAGCAGAGCCTCTGGATGAGCGGGAAGAGAGCCAACCATCCCAGGTGTCGTTTATTAAATAGAGGTGTAACTGTTGTCGCCAAGATGGGCAAGAAGATGAGGGATGATGGGAGAAGTCAGGGAGACTGCTTCCGGCAGGGGACTGGGACCTAAGAGGTGACAAGAATTTCAGTTGCAACAGGGAAGTGGAGGCATGGAACATGCGCTCAGTCAGTGTAGCGTGCACATGTGGCCAGGCACCATGTGAGAAGTTGAGACAAGAAGCTTCAGAAACCTGGAGTCTGCTCACCATGGGAGACAGGCACATTCTAGAAGGTGAGGACTGCCCATACACTACCAGAGGACAGATGGATGGATGGATCCAAATGATTGTGGGAGAGATGCATGCAGTCAGACCAGGACTGAGACCTGCAGGAAGCAAAATCCTGGAGGCCACCCTAGAGGTGGCGTCAGAGGCCTGGAGAGTATTGTAACACCTTCTGCAACCCTGAGTGGTGACACCCAGCAGACGTGGAGGATGGAGGGAGAGGGCTCCCCCAGGCTTGAAGTCTGACTTCTATGACTTCTCCCTCTTCTACTGCACCATGCAGGTCCCTAAGAACAGACAGGGAGCTTTGTCCCTGGCCTGGAGCTCCCAGTCTGTGGGAGGTCAGGAATCCTCTACCACCTTCTCAGCCTATGTGCTAGGTTCTCCTATCAGATCAGGAGCTGTCGGAGCTCTGAGTTTCCCCCTCCGTCATACCAGGCCCTTCATGGCAGTTTCTCTCCCCTTTGGTCTCTTAGAGCCCTGAACAACCTTCACGCTGTAGGGCTCCTGGCTGTGTCAGACAGTCTGACAACCTACCCCCAACAGGAAGAGGACAGGTAGCTGTGAACATATAACCTCAAACATTCCATTTTAGAGGAGAGGGAGAGCAGGTTGAAGCAGGGCCTCACAGTGTTGCTCAGGATGGTCTGGTACTCACTATATGGCCTAGGCTAGCCTCCTGAGCGCTGAGAGTCTAGCATGAGCCACCAAGCTGTCCCCCAGTCCTGGTTCTTCTCTGAGCCTCTGGGTGTCTCCCTCCCTGTCTCGAGAGAAACCCCAGAGGTTGGACTCTGTGAAGGGGGCATTAGCGCCTATAGGAAACCCCAAATAGCATCCTGGGGGTACGGCCTGCACTCCCCACCACTTGCTCTTTCCTCCTTTGGGCATCATCCAGGGTGTCACAGGACAGAGGTGGGCCTCCCTCTGGATCAGACACCATCTCCTCTGTCCCCCTCCTTGCTCTCTCGGCCTCCCCTGCACCCCAGATAAGGGGTCTGAGGCTGCGCAGCGTGTCTCCCCCAGCAATGGTCATCGCAGGGGTCCATGGCTCTGTTGGCAAGCTTTATCGTTGCAGGAGTCTGAGGCCATTTGCCTTCAAAGACGACATACAATGTGTTTAGTGACTATGGGCTTCCTTTAGTAGCAGCAAAGTGTATTTCCAGGGAGATAGGCTGTAGTCATGGAGAGGAAATAAAGAAAACACTACTCAGGGAAGAGATTACAGCTGCCAGAAGGGAGGGAGGAAGGTACTTACCGCCGAGAGCGGGAGCAAGGGTCAGGTTTTGTGGCAAACCTGAGTTCACCCAGTGGCCATGTTGGGGGTGGGGNNCATCACTCTCCATTCCCAAAGGAAAGTGGGAGGGAGGAGAATGGAAATTCTGAGTCTGACCTTTAGTCAGACCCAGAGCCGTTGGAGGGGCTGCACATGGAGTCAAAATTCTCCAGAACTTTCTTTCTCCTGGGTCCAGACATTATGATACCAGGTCTTGTACAGGTCTGATGGTACTGCCTATCAGTTCAGTTCCTGAGGGGCTGAGGCAGGAGGATTGCAAGCTCAAGGTCGGTCTGGGGTATAGAGTGAGTCCAGGGCCAGTCTAAGCAACTGAGAGAGGCATTGAAAATAAAATACAAGAATTGGAGATGCAGCTCAGTACCACAATGCTTGCCTGGAGTGCAGGAATCCCCGTGGATACTGTGGTTCAGCAGGGAGGGAGGCGGGGAGGGAGAGAGAACGGAGAGACAGAGCACTCCCCCCAGAACCTGGAGACAAACAGCCCAGTGTTCTGGCACCTAGCCACCTAACTACGAGGAGGCATGGTGACCTACCTAACCTTGGGGCTGCTGGGAGGACTTGGTGGCATAAAAGCCAGGAACAGTTGGAAGAGCAGCTGATCTTTCCCAAGCTGAAACACCTAGAGCAAAGACGGATGCCCAATCCTAGGCAGGAACCCCTCAAAATGTCTGAATGTTCGCCCAACCCCTGGTTCATAACTTTGGCTCAGCTGAACTTCTAAGGCTGTAGCAGGGAGTCTGCTGACTGGCGGGGTGGGGAAGGAAAACCATGATGCTGAAGACAGATGGACCATATCAGCTCATGCTTCCTGCGGTTTCCCAGAGTGTATCCTCTGCTTCCAGAGCCAGGACTCAGGGCTCCATGAGGTAACATGTGCTCAAAGGACACGTCCCTGTATGCACAGAGTTTGCACAACTAGAAACTCCTCCCCCCTTCCCCCTTCCCACCTTTCAAGCCTCTGAAATTTTCCCCTTCCTTCAAGCTCTCTCAATCTCTGCTGTTATCCCCCACCCCACTCTCTTCAAGGCAGCAATCTGGTCCTGTCAGGATGTAGAAGAGCCAATGCTGAAGGACAAGGACATGGCCCCAGACCAGACCAATCTCTTCCAGGAGGCAAGAAAATGAGGTCAGTGCCCTGGGTAGGTGAGAGGATCCACCAGAAAATAGCAGCTGAGAAAGAACCTGCCCTCACGGCACTTCTCTTCCTATTATGTCAGGCCAGCCAGGGCCTGGAAATATAAAATGAGAAGTTCTCAAATTCACTATTAAAACTGTGTGCTCTTCTGAGTGTCCTGATAAAGTCTCCCGCCACCCCACTCCAGGACCAGGGTCATCTTTTCACACACTGTATCCATACAGTATACGCTACCCACCCCTCACTCTCTTAGAACTTCATAAAGAAAGAAAAATACATTACAGACAGAATTGGGCATGATTGAGGGTTTAGGATTCCACTCGGGACTCTGGAATGTGTCCCAGCAGATAAGGGAGATGTTTATGTTTAACTTGGCCTGAGAGGATTTGGCTAATGCTAAATACGAACTAAGGCAATCTGCCCAGCCACTCACCTCGCTGCACACATGCACCTAAGGGACCTGACCAGACAGCAGTGGCAATGGGGTGAGGGGACAGAAGCAGGAGGGTCCCTGGGAGTGGCTCAGCTCGCACTCAGATTAAGAGTGTGAATTTGAGGAACTACATGGTCAGAGGTCAGATTATAGGCTCTTACTTTATTGTTCCCCCAAAGAAACCAAAACGGAGTGAAACACTGATGAGTCTTCTCACGGCATTTTAACTTTGTAGAATTTAAGGACAAATCGTTTAGAATGGTTGACTAGCAAATTAATTTTTTTAAAAAAATCGGTATGTGTATAATGTTTGTATATAAATAAGACCCAGGTAATATTTGATTATATAGTATTTGTGATATAGTTCTACTATAGAATGATGCCATTTTAAAGTTGTATTATTTTTATTAAATATGTGTGTATGTGTGAATGCAGACACATGCAGAGACCAAAAGATGGCACCAGACGCCTAGGAGCTGGAGTTGCAGGCAGTTGTGGGCTATATGAGGTGTGTGCTGGGAACTGAACTTGGGTCCTCTGAAGGAGCAGCAAGCCATCTTAACCATGGAACCAATTCTTTATCCCATGGTGTATTAAAAATTAAGATTCCACTTTAAGCAGTTTAACCATTTTTAAATCTGGTGACCAAGTTGGAAAGGAAAAGGAGACAAAGATTAATTTGAAAAATTCTATTCATTTTCTGCTTTATGCTTAGTGTTTTATTTACTTAACTGTTTTGATTGGGTTTATTTGGTCACAATCTGTTCTCTCAGTGCTGTGGCTGTGAGAGAAGTCACCCACTCACGCCTTCTCTCTTTCTCTCACACACAAATCATAGATTTTCACAGCTGGTCATTTAATAAATATATGTTCTTTACTGTAGTGAATGGGGAGCAGGCCTGCTTTTCGTCCCGCCCAGCTCCCGCACAGC
>LOJH01010562.1:0-27308 GCA_001685095.1 Ellobius talpinus
TCCTTGGGCACGGGGTCTCTCCCGAAGGAAGACATCCCTCAGGGGTCTTTCACTCTACTCTAAGAAAATGTTTCCCAGAAAGACACTTAACTCCTCTCTCTCTGAAAAAAATAATTAAAAAAATTAAAAATGAACAAAACCACAGAACCAATGACTTATAGTGCTATGATTTAGTTTATAAGTTCATTGGCAGAAAGTCCAAGACTGGGCTGGGGAGATGGCTCACCAGGTAAAAATGCTTGCTGAAAAAGCCTAATGACCTAGTTTCATCCTGGAACCCATAGAAAGGTGGAAGGAGAGAACTGACACCAGAGTTGTTCTCTGACTGCCACATGTACACACACTCCAACACACCCTATACGATAGTAAAACAACAACAAAATCACAACCCTCTAAAGACCTCTAGCATTCCAAATCTACCACACAACTCAATTTGATACCTGGATCATATGGTGGAAAGACAGAGCCAAATCCATAAATCTGTCCTGACTTATTATGCACATAGTACATGCCATGTGTGCCCACAAATACACATCATACATATTTTTTAATGTAAATTTAATTAGTAGGCCGAGGATGGACATGGCTCAATTGTTAGTGCTTGTCTAGCATGCATGAAGAAGCCCTGGGTTCAATCCCTGGTACTGGAGAAGCCAGGCATAATGATACATGTTTATGATCCCAGAACCTGGGAAGCAGAGGCAGAAGTTCAAGTCATCCTTAGCTATATAGCGAATTCACAGCCTAGACTACATGAGCATTTCATCAAAAGAAAAAAACAGGGGGTGGGGTGGGTAACATTCCATTTCTCAGAAGGGAAGGAAGAATGAAAAATGGATGGAAGAGGAAAGGAAAATAAACAAGTGGGAGAGAAGACGATAAAGGGGAAGAGAATGAGGGTAAAGAGGAGAGAGAGGGTAAAGGGGAGAGGTACTAAAATAAAGGGGGATTATAGTAATCTAACCAATATGTCAAAATTCAAAGCATGTACATACTAAGACCCTATCTAAATAGGTAACAATAACAAACTGATACATGTTCACAGCACAAGAAAGTATTCTATTGAGTCATAGGCTTCAATTACCTAGTAAAACTAGATACACAGAATTAAATTAGAACAAGGGGTGCAGTGTCCTCAGAAAGAGCAGACTTTAGATCACAGTTCCCTTTTCCTTCAGGACAATGAAATGAACTGGCAAGCCTTTCACAGTATCTATTACAAGCTTGGTATTGCAAGGACCCCACTTGTTCCTGCCAAAGTGCTCTAGAGGATGTTCCTGCTGCTCATGGTAAAGTGGGGGTCACCTGGTTATGTGACAGAATAAATAAAATACATAATTGATGAAGCTGCCCAAACAAAAGTGAAACTTCTCAGAATAAACAACAAAATTACTTCAAACGTTTAAATTATACCTGATGGAACAATTCCATGTCTATCTCAGCTTCTGATTTCCAAGAGTGTTCATCTGATGGAAACAAAAACAGTGATTTTAAAAATTTTGAACTTTTCCACTCTATAGCTTTAACTGTATTCTTATAACAAGGGAAACATGGAACACTTAAATGCCCTACTTACCAGAAACATTTTCCTGGAAAATAACTTTAGTTCCTTTCAGAAAGTTCTTCCCAATTAAAAACACTTCTTCCTCTCCTTTCACTGAACAGCTATGCAAACTTTTCTTTAAGATCTCAGGAACTCCTGCTGGCTGAGCTGTGGATACACAAACATAAACATTCCATAAAAAGAGCCACCAATACTCAGTCTTATCTACAACTTATATCATGGATCCAGTTTTATGAGTTGTTTCTGTTAATCACAAATGGGGGGGTTATTACATTTTATTGGGGGTTATTACATTTTATTTATGTCAGACTGTGTATCCAACTGTGTCTTTGTGTATGCATGCATGTACACATGCATGCCACAGTGGGTGGGTGGTCCAAGAACAACCTGTGAGAGTCAGTTCTTTACTTCTACTATGTGGGTCCAGAGTATCAAACTCAAGTTGTCAGGTTCAATTCCTAGTACCCATATGGCCATTCATAATCATTTGTAACTCTAGTGCCAGGGGATCTGATGTCATCTTCTGGCCTCTTTGGGTACCAGGAACGATGTGGTAAACAGTTATAAATGCAGGCAAAACCACCCATTCACACTAAATTTAAAAAATCTATTTCTAAAAGGATTTATCATTTATAACAATAATGATAAATAGTCCTTTTCCATATATGTCTGCAGGCTAGAAAAGGGCACCAGATCTCATTATAGATGGTTGTTAGCCAACATGTGCTTGCTGGGAATTGAACTCAAAACCTCTGGAAGATCAGTCAGTGCTCTTAACCTCTGAGCCACCTTCAGCAGCCCCTAAAACTCTATTTTTAAAGAAATAAATGTGTTTGGGTTGGTGAGATGGTTCTGAAGACTTGGGTCCCAGAATCCACATGGCAGAAGCAAAGAACCCATTACTATAAGCAGTCTTTGACCTTGCATGTGCACAGTGGAGCACACACACCTAAACACATACTACACATGATGCTTGTTTCACTTTAATGTTCTAAACGCTCATGGCAAAGATGCTTAGAAATCCTAGGGCTAGGCAATTGCCTTCTGGCATCCTATTTAAATAACTTATTTGGGGGACACTGCTGGGAAACTAATCCAGGACACTTAAGTGACACGATCTCCAGCTCAAATTACGTAAAATATTTTTAAAATTACATTAAAATTTATTTATTGTGTATCACAACTTATAGGAGTCAGTCCTCTCTACCATGTGGGTTCCAGGGACCCAACTCATAACATCAGGCTTGGTAACAAGTGCTTTCACATGCTGAGCCATCTTAGAAGCCCTCAAATTACTTAATTTTTTTTAATTTAACATAATTTTATGTGTTTTGCCAGCATGTATGTCTGTGCACCACATGCATGCACTGCCCATGGAGGGGGAATGGGAGGCATCAGATCCCTGAGACTCTGCGCTACCCTGTAATTGCTAGGAATCAAATCTAAGTCCTCTAGAAGAACAACCATCCTCTCTTCAGCTCTTTACAATATCAGCATATGATGATAATAGGGTCCTAATAGTTATGTATCTTTCTAATGTATTTTAATATTTTTAAGTTCTGAGATGGATTTCTGGTAGCTCAGGCTGTCCTTAACCTTACTACTAAAGTGAGAGCTAAGAATGACTTAGAGTCTGAAACATCTTATCTTTCAGAACAGACTGGACTATACTCTGGCCGTCTTCTTGCTTCTACTCTTAGTTAACTAGGATTACAGTCTATGCCACCAATCCAGCTAACAACTTTTTTTTTCCAAGACAGGGTTTTTCTCAGTAGCTTTGGAGCCTGTCCTGTCCTGGAACTCACTCTGTAGACCAGGCTGGCCTCAAATTCACAGAGTTCTGCCTGTCTCTGCCTCCCAAAATGCTGGAATTAAAGGCATGCACCACCACCATCCATCCAGCACCACTGTGTTCTCTTGACTACAGGTTTAAAGTGTTTCAAGTTTGACATGTTCATGAGCTGAAGTATAAACATTAAATTTTACAGATACCTGAAAAATTGAGCTTAAGAACTCTTCATATATCTAGCATCTCCATATTTTCTTACTTACTACACAAAATGGGGGAAGAGGATGTCTGCAATGTCAGAGTGGAGCCGTCTTTCCTTGCAATGTTGACTCGAAAAACCAATCTGGCTCGAGTGCTCTTTTTCTTGGAACCAGCAATTCCTATTCTGGCTTCAACATCGGCATTCCTCAGCTTCAATATTCCTACGCAGTCCACCCTAAAAACAGAAAAAATGTACCAAGTGACACGGTTATTGTCTAAATAGTGCAACATTTTGTTGTTGTTTTTTGAGATTTTTTTTTGAGATGGTTGTAGATCAGGCTGGTCCGAAACTCACAGAGATCTACCTGCCTCTGACTCCTCAGTGCTGGGATTAAAGTCAGTGCCACCACTGCCCAGCAATAGCACATTTTAAAACAAGTTTCTTTATTTTTGTGTGTACTCGGGAAGTAGAGGCAGGCAGACCTCTCTGAGTTTAAGGCCAGTCTTGTCAACATAGCAAGTTTCAGGAAACTCAGGCTACACAGTGAGACTCTGTCTTAAAAAAACCATATATGTGTGTATGCATATTATATACTGTCTTATTTATTTATTGTATGCATTTGTTTGTCAGTGTATCTGTGCACCATGTGTGTGCTTGGTATCCTCGGAGCTAGAGGAGGGCATCAGATCTCTTGGAACTGGAGTTAAAGTCGGCTTCTAAGCAGCCATGTGGGTGCTGGGAACTGAAGCCCTAATCCTCTAAATGAGCCATAAGTGCTCTTAACTGATGAACTATCTCTCCAGCCCCTATTCTGTTTCTTTTAGAAAGGAAAACGGACTTTGTTTTTGTAGCTAACTCAGATATTAAAACAGAATGAGGGAGTGGAGAGATGGCTCAGCAATTAAGAACACTGGCTCTATCTAACTAGAACAGAGGACAATGCCTCACCTCAGTTCCTAATGCCTACATGAAGGCTCAAAACTGTCTGTTACTAAAGTCTCAGAGGACATGATGTCCTTTGTTGGCATCAGGCATGCAAGTGGTACATAGACATACAGGCCAAACTTCATACACCTAAAGTAAAATGTTTTTAAAAACCAGAATGAGTTATGCTTTTTTTAAAAAAAAAATTGCCAGGCACACGCCTTTAATCCCAGCACTCAGGAAGACAGAGTCAGGTGGATCTTTGTGAGTTCAAGGACAACCTGGTTTATAGTTAGTGTCAGGACAGGCTCCAAAGCTACACAGAGAAACCCTATCTCGAGGGGGGAAAAAATTAGTAACTAGCCTCTGCGGTGGAAGGTTATATAGGGATTAAAAACTGGTAGCATTTTTAAAAATTGCAAAATATTCCTAAATTAACTCAAAAGCAGATTACAAAATAACGGACATAGCATTATCTCAATTTTGTCAAAAACAAAACTGAACAAAAACCTGGAAAGATAAACATTGTCTATATAGAGAACTCCAGGACAGCCAGGATTATACAAAAACAAACACAAAACACAAACAAACCAACTCCCCAAAAAATCCAAACAATAAAATTTAAGTTATTCATACAATTTTTAAAACATTCATTTGTTCATCCTTGTCGGGGCATGCATGCCAAGGTACGTGTGGAGGTCAGAAGACAACTTTTTGTGACTCAGTACCTCATTCTACCATATAGGCCCTAGGATGTCTTCTCTGAGCCACCTCTGGAAGGGTATATTTTAGGGTTTTAAAAAATATTTCTTCTCTGTTTTCTTTAGGAAACAGGGTCCCAATTTCATTATGTAGTCAAGTATGACCATGAACTTCTGGCTCTCTTGACTCCACCTCTGAGTGCTTGTGTTACAGACATGTGCCATCACACCTAGGTCACATTGTGCTGGGGATCCAAAATAGGGCCAATCAAGATACATCCCCAGACCCCTGGCTATGTAACTTTTTTTCTCAGTATTAATATTAAAAATTTCAATAGATAAGTCTTGATCTCATCTTCTAAAAAGCCAGCGTTCTCCTGAGCCTTCATTTCCCTGCTTTGGGAATTTTTAGGAAAGAAAAAAAGGGTGTAATTTAGTCCATCACCATTCTAGAGGAACCCTTTTTGTCTTTTTGGTTGTGAGCCTAGCCTTTAATGGCTGAACCACTGCTATAGCCCTGTAGGAACCTCTTTAAAAGAAGAGTTTGTTCTATTTAAAACATTTTAGTAAGATCCTCAAAATCAGCTAAACACGGTGACCCACACCTTTAACACACAGCACTCAGGAAGCAGAGGCAGGTGGATCTCTGAGTTAGAAGCCAGCCTGGTCTACAGAGCTAGTTCCAGTACAGCCAGGGGTATATAGAGAAACCCTGTCTTGAAAAACCAAAGACAGACAGAGAGAGACAGAGAGCCTTAAAATCTTCTATTCTCTGGAATGAGAAATATTTTCCCGAGTATCATAAAAGTATAATAAATAATAAAAAGTATCGTAGGAACTAGAGAGATGGCTCAGAGGTTAAGAGCACTTGCTACTCTTGCAGAGGACTTGGGTTTGGTTTCCAGCAGTCATGCAGGTTGGCTTGCAACTGCCTGTCACTCTAATTCCAGGAGATTCAATATCCTCTGTGGGCAATTGCCCACACATAATTCACATAAACTCACAAAGGAATACACACTCACACATAAATAAAGTAAATCTTTTTAAAATTTCCCATCAGCCAGGTGTGGTGGTGCACAACTTTAACCTAAAGACTTGGAAGGCAGAGACAGGCCCAGACTGGTCTACACAGTAGTTCCACAGTACAGCCAGGGCTATGTAAAGAGATCCTGTCTCCAAAAAGAATAAAACAAAACAAAAAAACCAAACCAATAAAAAAAAAATAAAATAAAAATTTGCCAGGCATAGTGGCACACACCTTTAACCTAGCACTCAGGTGGCAGATCTCTGTGAGTTCCAGGCCAGCCAAAATGATATACTGCAACCTTGCCCAACCTTGCCTAAAGAAAGGGGAAAAGGGAGGGGGGGAAGAAAAGGGGGAGGGGAAAGGGGAGGAGGGCAAGGGAGAAGTAGAGAGAGAGAAAGAGATTTTATTAAGTTCTTACGCCAGTGTCATGTTGTTGCTAGGATCAAGGCCGACTTCTATAACAGTGGTCCCTTCAATGTCCACTTCTTTGCAGGGGGTAGTATTTCGTCCAGTTACCCTACAGGCTTGGTAAAATCCGTGTGGTTTCACTCGACCAGAATCATTGCCCACAAACACCTGCAACACTACCGGTTCATTATGACCTTCCAGCTGGAACCAGAAAATATGTAGCATAAGCACTAGGTAACATTTTAAATAATCTCATTATAAACTCAACATTCAAAATCAAATCCTGACCAGGCAGTGGTGGCACATGCCTTTCATCCCAGCATTTGGGAGGTAGAGGCAGACGGATCTCTGAGTTCCAGGCAGCCTGGTCTACAGAGTGAGTTCCAGGACAGCCACAACTACACAGAGAAACCCTGTCTCAAAAACCAAAATCAAATCCTATATTTAAAACTGGACTTCATCTAGTTTTAAACATAAAAGAAAATATGTAAACTTTTCTTTTACTTCCTTTTTGTTTTTGGTGTGTTGAAGACTAAACCCAGATGCTCACAAATGCTAGTCAGTACTCTACCCACAATCCAGCTCAAACATTTTCTTATAAAGAAAAACTGCAGTCAGGTCTGGTGGCACAGTACAGACAGATGGATCTCTGTGAATTCCATGATAGCCAGAACTATAGAGAGTCCTGTCTCAAAAAAGTAAAGTATGCAGGGAGAGCTGGAGAGATGGCTCAACCATCAAAGGCCATGCTCACAACCAAAATAAAGAAAAATACTGTACCAGTTCTACAATAACTACATTTTAAATTACTTTTAAATTTAAAATGTCTAAGCTAAACTATCACAAAATCTACTTATATAAGCAGATGGGAATAGATACGCAATTGCTCAGACAGTATACAGACTAGATTACTTGGGATCTACTACCACCACTGAATTATATTAACAGCAACATCTTCATCATCAAATGAGAATATATATGATAAATTATTACTATGGAAGCAGTTTAAGAAGCATTTGAAATGACAGAAAAATGAAGTTCACTTCTAAAGACTGCTTCATGAAATCCTGGGCCAGAACATCTATGGTCAGATACATGATCACTATAAGCCTCTAGCAAAACTCTCATAAATAAATATTTGTTTATATATAGAATATCATGTTTAATAGTAAGACACTGAAGCTGTTGATTAAAAAATGCAAGAAAAAATTACAAAAATGTCACATCTTTGTATCCCATTATATTTGCATCTCTTTGCAGTAGACGATCATCATCAGACAAATAACTAAAGAAATAAACACATATCCATTCTGGCCTCCCTTTACAGATTGATTATGTAATATTTTAGCAGAGAACAGAAAACGTAAAAAAATTTTTTTTGTTTGTTTGTTTTTTGAGTGTCTGTTGCGTGAGTGAGTAAATGAACTGCTCAGGGCAGTCAGTTCATTCCTATCACAGTGAGGCAATTAATCTAATGCTAATGCATTTAACTGTGTAAGTACTTAAACCAAGCAGAATTTAAAGACAGATAATCAGATTAAGAAGATTGACAAAACTATTAAACTATCCAGCTAGACACACACAAAGCAAAACTTGAATTTCTCTCTTGCCTGTTATGTGTCCTGGACTTGAGGGACTGGTTGCAGATGGATCAGAGTGGTAACACTGATGTAAATAAATGATCATAGACAAGTTTCCCAACCCTGAGCTTCAATCATTTCATTCAAGTGTGAAATGAATGACAGTCCATATTTTCAATGATAACTTTCTTTATAATAAAAACACCAAGTAGTAAAATTTTACTACAAGTCAAAGTTCTTAAAAAGTAATTCTGATATCTTTGAAACTCTTATTTTCCAAGTTCTTATGTTTTGAGACTAGTACTCCTGGCTGGCCTGGAACTCTCTATGGAGACCACGCTGACTTCCAATTCATGGAGCTCTGCCTGTCTCTGCCTTTTTAATATATATATATAATAATTTTTTATGTGCATTGATGTCTTGTCTGTGTGTATGTCTGTGAGAAGATGTTGGGTCCCCTGGAACTGGAGTTACAGACAGCTGTGAGCTGCCATGTGGGTGCTGGGAATTGAACCCAGGTCCTCTAGAAAAACAGTCAGTGCTCTTAACTACTGAACCATCTCTCCAGTCCCTGTCTCTGCCTCTTAAATGTTGGAAGTTAAAAGCATGCACTACTAGGGGCTGAAGAAATGACTCAGAGGTTAAGTGTTGTAGAATATTAGTTAAAGATGTGTTACATTTGTTTATGTTATGGAATATTTGTTTAATGATGCAAAGATGTATTGCATTTTTTATATTGCATTTGTTTAACACTGTGAAGCTATATGCCTGTCTAAAACACCTGATTTGTTTAATAGCTGAATGGCCAATCACTAGGCAGGAGAGGGATAGGCAGGGCTGCCAGGCAAAAAGAATGAATAAAACAGAAGAGATGAGGGAATAATAAGAAAAGAAGAGAATCACAGAGGCCAACCACCCACTCACACAGTCAGTAACAGAGTAAGAAAAGAGAGGTATATAGAACTGAGAAAGGTAAAAGCCCAGAGGCAAAAGGTAGATGGGATAATTTAAGAAAAGCTGGCTAGAAACAAGCTAAGCTAAGGTTGGGCATTCATAAGTAAGAATAAGTCTCCGTGTACTTATTTGGGAGCTGGGTGCGAGCCCCCAGAGGGGAAAGAGTTAAAAAACTGTTCTGTTGCTCTTCCAGAGGTCCTGAGTTCAATTTCCAGCACCCATATGGTGGCTCACAGCCATCTATAACAGGATCTGATGCCCTCTTCTGGTATGCATTTGTATATATGGACAGTTCATACATAAAAATAAATAAATGAATGGATGAATGAATGAATGAATGAATGAATGAATGAATGAATGAGTAAACGAACGAATGAACGAATGCATATGTTACAAGTCTGGTTAAGTTCTTAGTAATTTCTGCTATGTTTCTTTGCATTCACTTTAAAATTTCTTCTTAAATATTTTCGGATGAATCTACTATCATTACCAAACAAACAAGGAAAATGATGAACTGCAGATATTTTTTTCTTTTCAGAACATACTCTCATCTTTCTAACTAAAATTTAATCAGGCATGTTGGCTCATACCTATAATTCAAGCACTCAGGACACTGGGGCAGGAGGCTTGCCATAAATTCAAGGCTGGCCTGGACTATAGAGTTCCTGAGTTATAGTAAAACATTAAAAAACCAAAACCAACCAGCTAAACAAACAACAATTTGGCCCAATTAGACATCTGTTTTCTATTATACTGAGCTAACTAATAATTCTATCCTTCTATTCCAGGAAGCTTTTTCTGATATTAAAATAATAAAACTGAAGGAAATTCATCACATACATATGTATTATTTTTACATTTATTCATTTATTTGATGGTTGTGTATGGGGAGCACGTATGTGGGCATATTTGTGCCGTGGCATGGGTGTGTGGAGGTCAGGACAACTAAGTAGCACCAGTTCTCTTCAGGTTCTGGGAATAAACCTTTACCCACAAAGTCATCTCAAGGGCCAGTCTTCAGACATTACAAAATAAAATGAGTACCTTCACCGTTGGAAAGCCTTGCTGTGTTCTATCTTTTACTGAGCCTCGGCTGCCCTCTGTCAGGTACCGAGCTCGGTGCTGGGTTTCAGGCTGTACAACTATCTTCAGCTCCTTCCCCTCACTTTTAACAGGATACTGTCCACACAACATAGGGCTCTTCTTTACTCCAGCTCCCTTTTGGTTGTCCAATGTTCTGAGAAACCAAAGCACAACATGGGAAGAAAATATCAGAAACAGTTTTCTACGAAAGCTACTTAAAGGAAGAAACAGATGGGCAATAACATAGAAAATAACTTTTTAGATTATTGATAAAATAGAATACACTCTAAAGGAAGAAACATCCAATATAACCAAAGTATCTTTAAAATATTTTTGAGCCAAGTATAACTAAATGCCATGAAAAAGAAAGCTGGAAAGGGAAAAGAAAAAAAAAAAGTTGGGTGGTAGAAGGAAAACAATGCAATAATTTGTTTTCACACTACAATTCAGTTAAAATGAAATGTAAAAATCACACGAGTCTTATATAAAAACTAAAGATCATGATTACTTTTTAAATCAGATTTGCAAAGCAAAAGAAAAAAGGGAATGGTAAGAACTACTAAACCAACATACAGAAGGCCTAAAAGATTGACAATGGAGGTATATGTCAATCATTAATCAGAAATATCCTTTTGAATCTCTTTCTCAGTAAATCAAAATGAGAAATTTATAATAAAAAATCAGTGATTCAATTTTTATTGGGAAATGAGGTTTACTTTAATAAGTGTGATTTTTTCAGATTATTTTTATCTGTGACTGGTTAAATGGTAAAAGCTCAATAAAAATCTTATCTGAGCTCTATCTATAGCAAAGGTAATTTTACTTGTTTTAGTTTTTTTTTAATTGTGGAAGCTTTGTTTTGTAGGTTTTTGAGACAGGATCTCATATACAAGCTGCTCAATAGTTGAAGATCTGCTGCCCCACCTACCTCAGGGACATGCCTGGTTCTAAGACTGTTTTAAGCATTTTTTTTGTTTATAATACCCAAATTTGTGATTAGGGCTTCTAATGAAGTAGCTAATGCAATGCAAATACCTGATAAAAATAAGCAGAATAAAATCATACACACAACACCCCCCACTCCCTCCAAGAAACATGAAGTAGATTTAAAATCATCCATGTATGTTCTTGAAAAGTCAGGGCCTATCGTTCTTTTTCACTCACAATAAAGTAACTGGGTCCCCAGAAGAATAATATGATTTTAAAAACGAAAAACAGCTTTAAACCTGGCCCCACACTTTACCAATCCAGGTAAACCAAGCTGTTGTTCAACGGAAAGAACAAAGGAAAAGGCAGTCACTCAATAAACAAACTACCTAGGAAAGGGGAAGAAGTGTGGGGGAAAGGATAGCACTGATACAGAATTCAGTAGCAAGGGAAAGTTCACATAGGATGTTTGCTGATGAAGACAAACAGGAAGAAGAAATGGACAAGGAAAGCAAAGAGAAAAAGGAGCTTCTATAATATGGAGATGGGCAAGACCAGACCTTAACGGGACAAGAAATGCCATTCACGAAAGTCTGACACAACTAAGTCAAAGATTACCTGTATGTCTAAGTCATTTTAAAGGCCCTAGAGGAATGAATCTATGAATAAAAGTACCAGGCTGAAGCCAGAACAATGGGGGCAAGAAATTTGTTTGTTTGTTTGTTTGTTTTAGAGTTCTGAGTGAATTCAAATGTTTGAAGAGTGTACAATGTCTTAAACACAAGATTCTATAATAATCTGTTTGTATTCATCTTATTACCAAAGGGGGGAAAGGTATTGTGAAACTGTGAAAAAGTATGTCCCACATATTTTATATAGATAGATAGATAGATAGATAAGATACACACACCACAAGAACTAAAAGAAATTATAGCACAATAATAATAGCAGTTTACATGAGTGACTGAATTATAGGTTATTTACTTACTTTCTTGTATTTTTCAAATATTTATAGTTCATATGTATTGGTCATAATAAAAAATGATAAATTTTAGACTGAAATACTAAGAAAATTTGAATGATGACAACTAATTTTGTCAGCTGTGCTTTTTATATTTATACCAGTCAAGCTAGTATTCTGAAAGTAAATAACAATGATTCCTGTAAAATAAGTATCTATATTTGTTGAATAAATATGTATGTGCTAAAAAATTAAATATTTAAATACACACACACTAAAAAAAATCATAAGGAAGTAATAAAAAATTTCTAAAATACTGAAAATGCTCCTGCTTTCCTTCCTTCCTTCCTTTTTTGAGAGAGAGCTCTTACTACACAGCCCGAACTGGTCTTGAACTCACTACAGGTCAGGCTGGTCTCCCTCTCAAAATCCCACTACCTCAGCCTCCCTTTTGCTGGGTTTTCACAAATTTACTACCTACAATGCCTGGCCCTGAAATTACATTCCAAAAATTTCTTTATTCTCTAGGTTTAAATGAAAAAATGGAAAACATGTATATTTATATCTACAGACACGTAAAACAATGAAAAGATCAACTAATTCTTAGAAGAGTAGCAATTCAATTTGTAAATTAAGGTAAAACATTAGAAAAAGGAAGCAAGCAGCAATTCATTACATGGGGGATTAGTTGATTGATTTTTGCAGGGCTAGACATCAAAGCCAGGTGACATCTAAATGACAACTACCACAGACAACGTCATGTGTCGTGTTCGACATAGAAGTCTTAGAATGACATTCAGATCCTTCTGTGCTAGATATTCCTATAGGTTGCCTATGTTATAAAAATAATTTTCACTACAAAAAGGCCTTAAATGACTTTCAGATGCACATGATATATCTAGACTTCTAGAACTTTAGATGAAACTGTGCTGTTGATTCTCAGGACAGTAGCTGAAGAATTTAATAATGATATTGTCAGCAATATTTACAAACAAGCAACTTTTTAAAAACAGATGTTTCCTTAATAAGCTCTAAATTTTTTAGTTGTAAAAGTAATTGTCTTTCTGTCCATCAGTTATCAAGACTTCCGGCATTATGAAGATAAATAAACTTCTATATGCAGCACACTTGAAAGTTCATTTAATAAATATTTAGCATTATATAAACTGCAAATTGTTGTCACCTCATATTGAAGACTATATTACTTATTTCTCAAAGCATTTCAAAGTTTCATGTTTCTAACATCTTTCTCATCATTGGAAAAATAGGCAATTAGCTCCAACTACAGATTAAGAATGGTTGTCCATATATTTTACATTTGGTTTCGTCCTTTCCTCAATATATTTCTCATAAGTTCAAATTTTAAACTTCTTCATCATTTCCACATACTATTGTCAAATAATTTTCCATTACCTAAGAAGATGGGCATTTCTTCTGCTGCTTGATGGAGTTTCTGCTTCATGAATTATTTCATAAAAGGTTTGTCTTGACCAATGTCACTATACTTTCCCTGGTAACCTCAAATCATTGCTAAGATATATCTATCATACAAAAGCAGAAGCAGAAAAAAGCAGGTCAGGAAATCTCTTCAACCAGCAACAGTAAATCACTGTTTGTTGCTGGCCATCCCCAAGTCCAAACTTTACTGTTCTTAACCGGTAATTTTAATAATTATTTCAGTACAAATAGGAAAATATCTTTCTCTGAAAATTTATAAAGACATTTTCCACTGCAGCCCAAATAAGCACACATATATTTCCTGACATCCACACAACTTTAAGATCTGTACCGTCAGTCACACTTCCTCACATGACTCAGGGTGTTTGTTCATCATGTTTCAGAGCCTTAACCTACATTTTATAGTTGAGTAAATACTCCTTTTTCAAGTTCTGTACTATTAAAATGTGACATACTAGGAATGGCCAGATATCTTGTTTGCTTTTGGAAATTGCCTAATCTAGACTTTTTGAAACTGTAAATCATTTAAGTTATTTAAGTATAGCATTCTAAAGAAGTTTTAAATAAAAGTATAAAGGAAAAAAGTATGTTAATTTTTTGCAAATTAATTTTCAGGCTGGACTATAAGGAAATGAGTTTTATTATGGGTTTTCAAACATGTTGAGTATAGACTTAACTAATTCTTGCTTAAATGACTTACGAATTTATAATGTACACAGGGAATTATTTGCAGACATGTTTAATATTTACTACAACAAATATAATACTGAGTTGGATTTTTAATGTAACAGATCAAAGATGTCATCACAGAGTATGCCAATCTAACATTTCAGGCTTTTTTATTTTTTTGTGGCAAGCAGGGATTCCAAGTGATCCTGGGTCATCTAAGGAATCACAGTCTGCCTCCTTAAAAACTAGTGAGTTAAATTTTACTGAATACACTGTAGGAAATTTAAGTCTAGCAACTAAATATTACAATTAAAACACTAAAGGAATCCTAAAGTAAATCATGCTAATTTGTATTATACCATAGAATATTCTGTAATATAACCATTTAAATATATTTGGTGAGCAGTGCACCAAAGGCACAGATGAAAGAAAAAGCTCAAATATGTACCCATGATCCTGTTTCATCATCCTTCAAGAAAGAAACAGAATCCAGAGGGCAGTGGGACAATTTTTTTAAAAAGTCCTGAACTAGAAAAATGTATCAAAGGAAAAAAAGATTCAAACAGAGGCACCTACATGAGAATTGAGTCATCTTTGTTTTTTTCTTGTTTTCATCAAGTAAAGATGAAAAACAAAAATAAAACGTAAAATTCTTTGAAAAATATAATGGAATGAACCATATGAAATAAACTGCTAAAAGAACAAATTAGCTTCTGGAGAATATTTAAGTGTTTTAGCTAGCATCATCACACTGCTGCTTATTTCTTTTAAAATAAGCCCATTTGAAGTTTAAGTTATTTCAAAACAGATTATCTTTTCTACGACCTCTAAACATAACCCAGAACAAAATTCCTTTGCTATAATCTAGAGCTATTTTCAAATTATTTTTTTCTAGTAAAATTTATTTTAAGTTGCAAATTTCATGTACTTCAAGGATAAAATTAGCTTTTGCTTTATATGCAAATTTGAACTGAGAATTAAGAAAATTTGGGAATGATTTACTGTTGTTTTGCATAATGTTGATAGAACTTTAAAAAATGTGGATACCAACCCATTTCCAGCTTTTGAGTTGCCTTTGTTGTCCGTGGTAAGCTGAGAAAGCACATAGTGAGGTGCTTTGGCACTGTCGGCATCAAATATATCCATATTAGATTCTTCACAATCTCGTCGTTTGACCCCCGGCCTCTGCTTTGGATTTCGTTTTCGTGATTTACGAGGTACCTCAGTGTTATCATTGTAGGAACTGGTGCTCATGTTACTGAAGTTGGAGGGGGAATCCTCCATCCACATACTGCAGCTCTGCTCAGATTCCAATCCACACCCCTCATCCTGGCAGGACATCCGACTGTTATCCAGCAAGTCCTCAGGTGGTGGTGAGATGTACAACACTGTGTGCCTCTTCGGGGTTGATGGATGCTGCTGAACTGTGTTACCGGTTAACTGCTTTTCACTTACCCCTCTGTTACTTACCCCCACGGCTGAGGAGCAGCTCTCCACTTGCATAGCCTTGCTGTCGGTGACTGAGGTAGAATAAATGGTAGGGCTGGAAGAGGTGGTAAAGGAGCTGCAAGCACCGCCCATGGAGGAAGAGGAAGGAGCTGAAGAAGCATCTGCAGTGTACAATCCAAGAGTAAATACACTATACATGTTTTCACCTATGCTGGCTAGCAGTCCCAATGAAAATGTGATTTGTGAAGTGATTGTTTTCCCCAAACGAATAATTGGAATTTGGTTAAGTTTTAGAATATAAATGCTTTAAGCAATACAAAGCCTAAGAAATACAATTTTTTAAAAAATGCCCAAATAGCATTTTTACTTTTGTTATGATTGATAAATTTTTAAAAATCTAATTTGGTGTTTTAAGCTATAAAGCCAGAATAAAGCTTTTATTGCCTCAGCTGAATGTTCTGTTGAATTTTAATCATTAAAGTAATACAGAAAACCCCAATGTGAAATATATGTGTTTGTGGTCCACATTCAATGCCAATTAAATAATTCATTATAGAATTTGAAAAGTGGGACTGTGCTTAGCCACAAAATATTAAAATAAGTTTCTAACCTATGAAGCAGAGAACTACAGGTCATTTTTAATGCAGACACTCCCTGCTTCAGAGGCAAATCCTGGAATAAAAATATGAGAAAATAAATGAGAAAAGAGCTGCTGATTATTCCAGATACCAATTACAAAATGAAAAATAAATAGAGAAAAAAAAGATAATCAACTGAACTGGAGGCAAAATGGAACTGGTACCATTACTATAGCTGTAAAATCCATGACAGGTGAGGAAGACTTAATGGGAACATGCTTGGTTGTAGAAGATAAATAGGTTGGTCACTGAGAATCTCAAAGATAAAAATAGCACATCAAAACCAAGAGTAACAAAAAAATCCATCCTTTAAGAATGAATAAAAAGCAGCAAAGGGTGGCTACTAGATGGACTTTTCCTAAAGTCTCATGTGCTCAAAAATTAGCTCTCTTTTTAAAAGGCCTGCTAATTATATATGGTAGTGAATAGTAAATCTTACTGTCTAAAGTTTAACAAAAAAAATTAAACATGAAAATTTCTAGTATACCAGAATTCCTATAAAAATATTTTCAATTATTTATCAAGTATGCATAGCAAAAAAAAGTAGATTTACATAAATATCTGCAGAGCAGACTGTGTGGCAACTAGCAGTAGTGCTGGCAACACTGCTGCTCTAACCCTTAACAGCATAAACTCAGACACATGAACACTGCTTAGGCTGGATGTTACCTGTAATTTCAAAAATACTATTTTATTGTGTACAAGATATAATTGAACGCATAAAAAATTGGTAATATGCTTAAATTTGTGTCCACAGCCATTTATGCCAGTTTTAAAACTGTACGATAAAAATTTAAATGTGATGTACTATTATTTAAATTGATGTACCATTATTGAAATCACAATATTCATTGCCAATTATAGTGCTAAAATGTAAGAAAGTCAATGTTTAGATAATAAAAAGCTGTGCTAGTAAATTAACTGAACCCAACTGAAAGCACGTATCAAAACATGTAAATTACATGAAAGAATGATGACCACCCCCAAATTTTCCATTGTTGTCAAGGTTGAAGAGCACAGTCATGTTAGCCACCCGTAATGTAATCTATGTAATGCCACACTCAAAATTTTTCTCCCAACTACCATAAGTCAAAGAACCTGAAGGAGTAGTTGACACCAGTTCCACTTTTTAGTTTGTATCCTTGTCAAATGCAGCAGCTGAAACTAGAAAATTCAGTCACTTTTAAACTGCATTCCAATTTAAAGAAAAATTTATTAATTTTATATCATGCACTAATGCAATGTTTTCTTAGTAAATAAATATTCCTAAAGATCTGTAAAAACTACAAAATCTAGATGCTAATGTCAATGACAATTTAGAAGCTGATTTGTAGCCACTTTGGGTTTAAAGTTTTTTCCTTTTTTTTCCCTTTGGAAAATGCTATGATCCTCATTTTGGACAAAACAAGAAAGATATATCTAATGTTCCTCCATCTGTTCCAACTATTAGCTATAAATGAACCTAAATTTTGTGATAGTTGTGTCTATATTCTTGATTTTCAGAGAAACACTAGAAGACAGCATGCACTATTTGCAATGGATGACACAAAGCATCATGAATGTTGTGAACTTGTATTTCTAAAGCACTTCCCCCACTCCTCCTTTCCGAGTTTAACTTTCATGCACACAAAAATGCAAAATACAAGCATCCCTGCCAAGGACAAGGGAAAGTATATATGTGCAAAGCCACAATGAAGTCGACAGCAAATTATATATAGTTGTGATATTCTGATATATTTGTTTTGTTTTGATCCAGGGTTCCTGGCTTACAGCTCCTAGCAACTTCCTACATTAAATAGAGCAATAAGCATCTGTGGTTAAAGTTTTGGCTTTCCACTTCAAAATGATAAAGATAAAAGATGAGTTTTGTTTGCTTGGTGCTTTTCTTGACAGCGTCTCTCTTGCTTCTTAGTTTTAATTTATAACAAACACCTTTCAACCACCTAAGACTGTATTAATAATGTGATTTGGGGAAAGTTGCTAAATGACATAAGATGGGAGGAGAGGCTGGTTGCCACAAGAATAAACTATGTCCTCAAAGGGTTAGTGCTCACCCATCCTCCAACTTCCAGGTAGCAGAAGGCCTGGGGGTTAGAGTAATAAACAACAGTCAAAAATTTAGTCAATCCTATTTATATAATGGAAGTCTCTTCAAAATTTTTTCTATATAAAAATTCAAACAGACTTAATTCAGATATCCAGGAAAGTGAACAAGAATACACCATGTTCCAAGAAAGAGGCACAGCCAAACTCCCACTTGAGACTGAGGCTTGTAGACCTTGTCCTATGCATCACCTCACTGTCTATTCATTTCTCTGCTTTAAAATACTTTTTATAGCTGGGCAGTGGTGGTGCACGCCTTTAATCCTAGCACTTGGGAGGCAGCGGCACATGGATGTCTGTGAATTCCAGGCCAGCCTGGTCTACAAGAGCTAGTTCTAGAAAAGCCAGGGTTGTTACAAAGAGAAACCCTGTCTCGAAAAACCAAAACTATTTATAATGAATTAGTAAATGTTTCCTGAGTTCAGAGTTGCTGTACTAGTAAATTAATTAAACTCAAAGAAGGGATCATGGGAAGTTCAATTATAAGCAATCAGATCAATACTGAATTCTATTAAGTTAAATTGGCAAACAAGCTGGGTTAGAGATTAAAAAAGATTTAGTATTTGAAATGTAAAATGCTTAGATTGTATAAGCATTACAGCAGCAGTGTCTGACACAAGCAAACCACTGACAGCTTATAGAGAACCATCTGTCCCCTTCAGAGAGCACTACAACAGCATTTCCTAAAAATATGTGTAAGACAATTACTTATTTACATACTAGCATTAAATTACCATGAAAAAATTCCATAGCATTATTTCATTAAAATGTAAAGATAAAAACAATAAACAAGGACATTTTAGATTTCTATACACTAGCCTGTCAATTTCAAGCATTCCCAGAAAAGTAATACAGAATATTTCTGGGAATACTATAAACATACAATCATTCAAAAAATTCATTGGAGCTGGGCCGTGGTGGTGCACGCCTTTAATCACAGCACAGAGGGCAGAGGCAGGCAGATTTCTGTGAGTTCAAGGCCAGCCTGGTCTACAAGAAACCAGCTCCAGAACAGGCACCAAAGCTACACAGTGAAACCCTATCTCTAAAAACCAAAACCAAACCAAAACAAACAAAAAAAATTAACTGGTATTCTACAGAACTGAAGTGACAATAAAAACCTTGCTTGTTTATATGCACATATTTTTTCCAATTTGTTTTTTCATTGGTGGGAGGTGACTTGTCTGAAGCAGTCTTACTATGTATCTCTGGCTGGCCTAGAACTCACAGAGACCTGCCTGCTGCTGCCTCTTCAGTGCTGTGATTAAGCGAATGTGCTCCCCTTTTTGTTTTTCTGAGTTAGGGTCTTGCTATGTAGCCCAGGTTGGCCTTGTATTCACCACCCTCTTCTTGCTGCATCCTCCTGAGTGCTGAGGTTGCAGCTGTGCACTACCACCCTGGCCTTGGATACTCATTTTTATTTATAAGTTCCTGTGAACAAAATACAGTGATTACTTCCCTGATCTGTTTTCAGTACAAACCCTTTTGTATGGCTGGCTGGCTGGCTGGTTGGTTGGTTTTTCAAGACAGGGTTTCTCTGTATAACAGTCTTGGCTGTCCTAAAACTCACTTGGTACACCGGAATGCCCTAGAACTCACAGAGATCCACCTGCCTCTGGCTCCCAAATGCTGGGATTAAAAGCGCATGCCTCCACTGCCCAGCAGCAAAGACCCTATTTTTTAGCGGTTAGGACTGTTCAGTCTTTGTTAAATTGCTGCATATTAAAAAATATAGAGACCCCCCAATAAAAAATGTTTTAATAAATGCTTTTATTTCTCTTTTAAGATTTTTATTGTATGTGTTAAGAGATTTATTTTTATTGTATGTGTATAGGTGTTTTGCCTGTATGAATATCATTGTACTGTGTGCTTGCAGTGACCACAAAGGTCAAAAGAAGAGGGCACTGGGTTGCATGAGACTACAGTTACAGACTATTGTGAGTCTCCATGTGAGTACTGGGACCCAAATCCTGGTCCCCAGAAAAGCACTTTTACTGCCATACAAAGCAAAATAGGTATAATGTATTTCCATGATTAATTATACAATTTTATTTGTTCCTCGAGTCTCTTACCTATCTTTTATAAACATGGAAATTTTCCTGAACTCACTGAATCCTCTAAGTAGCATGTGAATATATTTTCATTTTCTTTTGCGAAATAACTATTTTTGAACTTAGCCTAATCTATATAAGATAACTATTCTCACAATACTTCCTGTGACCACAGAGAATATTACAAACCAAGAGGAAAACTGACCCTATCAGTCTACAATTTACTGGTGAAAATTTATAACCTCAAGAGAATATATTAATTTTAAAGA
This sequence comes from Ellobius talpinus, assembly GCA_001685095.1. Taxonomy (NCBI): domain Eukaryota; kingdom Metazoa; phylum Chordata; class Mammalia; order Rodentia; family Cricetidae; genus Ellobius; species Ellobius talpinus. The sequence continues at coordinate 20,758 of LOJH01010562.1, forward strand.
TTAAAAAGGAAGTAAATCTCGGCACAGTGGCATATGTTTTTAATTCCAGAAGTTGGGAGGCAGAGGCAGGTAAATCTCTGTGAGGAAAACATCAACATCACGTCTCTAGTGTCCTATAGTTCTATTCTCTGCAAATTAAATGTCACCCATGATAATGAACTTGAACTGTGCATATGGCTTTTTTAAGTTAAAATTTATTGTTATATTTATTTATCTCTTTACTTATTTTATGTGTGTATGCTCACGACATTGCATACAAATAGAGGTCAGATGACAAACTGTGAGTTGGTTCTCTGTCTACCGTGTGAGTTCCAGGAATCCAGCTCAAGTTGTCAGGTGTGGTAGCAAATGTCTGCACTCACTGAACCATCTCACTAGCCCTGTGTGCAGTCTTTTAACTGATGGAGGGAGTTAGAACACAGCTTAGTAGCAGAGCAGTGCCTACCACATGCGACCCTGGCTTCACTCCCCTTACAAAGAGAAGTGACACATTACTAAAGGCCACCAGGAATGTTCAAAGTGCCTGGGATAAAAGATTTGCCAGGTAAATATGCCAGAATATACAAATATCTAATTTGTTAGAAAAATAAAAACTGGATTTTAAGTTTTATCACATACAGAAATATGTCTATTTCATTTATCTCTTGCTTAAACTACTCATTAACCTGAAGAATTCAGTTCTAGATGGGTCATGTCAATTACAAATTATTCAACAACCATTAACATTTTAGTGCTTAAAATGACATTATAAAGGGCTTATATTTTATCTGATCTAAAATAACTAGAGAGCTCTGAAATCAGAACTTTTCTTTAAAGTCCTCAAAATAAATAAACAGGATTCACTGATTTAAAATATTCCATAAATGGTATTTAACTAAGACCCTGAGTTCAGATCTGATCCTAGAAATTAAATATGCACATATATTTGTGCATTTTCAACTATCTGTGCACATTAGTTGAATTTTCTAAAAGGTCACTCACTACAAAGGCCATGACCTTCTGTGTTGTATTATGCAAACCAATAGTGGAACAGAGAAGGAGGCAACTACTGCCTACTCAAAAATATTCCTAAAAACCAATACAGGCACTTAGTACACACTTTCTGATCTATAACACACCATTGAATCTTGGCTATTCTTGATGAGGAGCAATATTTGTCTTACTGGCAAACATCTTGTCTCGTAAAAGTCACCAGATATATTTTCAAGTCATATTTTCAGATCAAAAAAGACAGACACTCAGAAAAAAAATTCTAAGGATATTTGTGTTATCGATAAACTGAAACATAGAAGACACAAAGTGGCTGCAAACCTGCTTTTTCAACACCTTACATGCCAACCTTCATTTTCTACTTTTCTTATTATAAATTAATGTAAAGCTTAAAACTTTACAAACAGATTTAGTTTCAATCAGTATCAATCCACTATTTAGGGGGGGAAAGGAAGGAAGAAAGAATGAAAGAAAATAGGACTTATAAAGAAGTCTGAAAACAAGACCGACCTATACCCTGGGTGAGATTGGATGGGTTAAGTGTTTCTGGTACTATTTGTCTTCACTATTGACAGACACTGTCATACAACCCACCACACGATGCCTGTCTTTGAATGGCGAAGCTAGAATGCAAGTTAAGTGTATTAATAGAAAAACAACTAGCATCCCAGCATATAAAATAAGCAATCCAGATTACTTTACAAAAAAAACAAAAACGAAAACCCAAAAACTGTAGGATTGATCAATTTACATGTTTAAAACAGTTTCAATTTCCCACACATACTTCTCCCACCCAATATAAGTTTACATGCTATAATAATCATCTTTTAAGATAAACTTTAAAATTTTAATTATTAACATCAGATAAATGTATGTAAATTTTTTACCCAAAACTTTGGTTAACTCATATTCACCAATATATTTTTCAGTTTATAAATGCAATCTAATCCATAAGCCAGAATGCTCTATTTTGTGTGGTTGTTTAAAAATTTTTGGCTGCGCCTTTATCCAAACATTCTTAAGAAGAGACATATTCTGAACAAAGCACTTAAAGCTATTAATGAAGATCCTATTTCAAAACAAAACAACAACAACAAAATAGCAACTATCTTTAATTTTTTGTCATACCAGTGGCCACATACTTCCATACAGGTCTTTTTAAAAAGTTACCAACTAGATGTGGTTGGCCCATGAATATCATCTCAGCATTTTGGAGGCTGAAGCAAGAGGACTGCTATGAGTTAAGAAAGTGCTAAGAGTTAAGAAACTGGGCTAAATAGTGAGTTCTAGGCCAGCCTGATAGTGTGATGGGGTCTCAACAAAACAACTGGATGTAAACTGGGTGGTGGTGCATACCTCTGATCCCAGCACTCAAGAGGCAGAAACAGGTAGATGTCTGTGAGTTCTAGGCCAGCCTGGTCTACAAAGCAAGTTCCAGGACAGTCAGGACTATACAGAGAAATCCTATCTCAAGAAAAACAAAAACAAAACACCAAACAAACAAAAATGGATGCAGTAGTAAATACCTTTAATCCTAGCATTCAGGAGACAAAAGCAGGCAGACCTCTATAAGTTCAAGGCTAGCCTAAGATCCACAGTGATACCCCCCACCTCAAAAAAATAATGCTGAAACAGAGATTGCTCATTTTATGAATAAAACATAGTTTAAAGATTTTTTAAGTGCTTAGTCAACTCTGCAAAACTATCGTATTTTTAAAAGTGGGGGGGCTGTGTTTTATTATAGCCCAGGCTGGCCTCAAACTCCCTGTGTGCAAAGAATGATCTTGAACTTCTAATCCCCTGGCTTCCACCTCCAATATTGTGGGACTACAGGTGTATGACACTATGTCCAGTTTACACAGTGTAGGAAATTAAACCCAGGGCCTTGAATACACTAAATAAGTACTATACTGAACTGTACCCACAGCCTTAAAATGAATTTGATTTATTATAATTATGTTATAACTAATATTATTATTAGTGTATATATATTTCATGCATCTATATACCTGAGGCCATGCAAAACATTTTTTTGAGTGAAACATGACTGAGTGAAAAAAAGTTTAAGCCCTGTCCTAGCATCCATCAAGGAGTACAACAACTTCATCAAGAAAGAAAGGTATTTGTAGCTAGAAGGGTTGAGATACAGTTGCAATGATATACAATTCTAACATTTTCTTCACCTTCTTCCTATGACTTTTTGTTATTTTGGTTTTTGTTTTTTTTTCTGGGTACTAAACATTGATCTCCGATCCATGTGCATGCTAGGTATACACTGGACCACTGAGTCACATGTCAGCTCTTGGTTTGTTGTTTAACAGAGTCTTACATGTATTTGAGATTCTCCTATCTCTGCTTCCGAGTACTGGGATTACTGGTTTTGTTTTGTTTGAGACAGGATTTCTCTCTGGAACTCCAGCTGGTCTCGAATTCAGAGATCCACCTGCCACCACCCCTCTCTCCACAGAGCTGGAATTAAAGGCATGCACAAACACCACCCCTGCCCCAAATTCCTATAGTTTTAATTTAGATGATTAATAGGTCTAAAATGACTTAAAGCATAGCTGTTCTTTGGTTACAGATCTTTAATTTTCTAGTGTCCTCTCCTCTAGTATAAATGGCACTCAGTCAACAGGTTGCTTCAATGTAGAAAATACTTGTTAGATACTTGAAATTTATTAATTGCCATAGCATAGAATTCAAAGAACCTAAAAATGTTCTCTTAAAAAGTTTGTATCATAGGTATTAAAAAAGTTACAAACTTAAATTACATCATTAAAAACTCACTAATTCTTTCTGTGATATTGCCAAGTCAGCAGAAGTGGAAGCTCATCTGCAATCAAAACTCTACTTCATAAACAACTCACCATCAGTGGCTGAGGAAGGCATTGCTGCTGGATGTTAGCACTGCTTTATTAGAAGTGCTGAAGATGGCTCTCATCCACAAGAGCATAACATGTAGAATTCACAAAGCTTTTAAAACCTTAAACAAGTGCCAAAGAACACCTTTGTATGCTAACATACAATTGTAATGAGCCTGTGTATGTCAAGTTGGTGGAGGCTCTTTATGCTGAGGACTATATAAACCTAATAAGGTTGATGTCAACTTGGGACAAAAATGACCAGGAGAGAAACCCAATAAAGTGGTTGATTCCAGTTGTGTGGGGCTTACAAATTTCACAGGCCAAGGATGTCAAAGAGAACTTCAAATATAAAAATGAACAACAACAAAAGAAAAACACAAACACCTTGGCTCATTTTCTTCTAAACAAACAAAAAAAGCTACAATAAAATTTTACCCTGATCCAGGTATGCTGACACACGTCTGTAATACCAGTACTTGGAGGGTCAGGAGAATCAAGAATTTGAGATCATCCTCAGCTACATAGCTCAAGGCTATCTGAGACCTTCTCTCAAATAACAAATAAATAAATAAAAATAAATAATAACAGCCCATCAAATGGCTTTGGCAAGTTAAGGCACTCACTGCCAAACCTAAGGATCTGAGTTTGATCCTGGGCCATATAAAATGAAAGAAATTCCCAAAAAGTTGTCCTCAAACCTTCGCAAGCACACCACAGAAAACACATTCCTCAATAAATAAATGTTATAGAACAAATTAAAAAATTACCAAAACAAAACAAACAAACCCAAAACCAAACCAAAATAGAATAGAATAAAAACCCTATACTGATCTAATAATGGAAATATTCAACAGAGACTCTCTATGTGTGATGTATTGGAGGGGTGTATTCACTCATGTGGGAATATATATGGAGACCAGCCATTGATATTGGGATAATCTTCCTCAATCACTTCTCCAATTTTTGGGGGGACTCGTTTTGCTTGTTTGTTTTTTTAAAAAAAAAAAACTAAAACTGAAGCTTGCCATTCATTTTTGACTAGACTGGCTGACCATGGAGCCTTTGAAAGATCCACCTGTCTTTTCACACACACACTCTACCGCAGTGACAGGGTTACAGAAATGTACCAATGCAACAAGGTTTTACATGGAGTCTGCAAATCTGAGTTAAGGTCTTCAATCACTTTCAGCATTTCCCTAGACCTCAAAAGACATTCTATTGTACGCTTTATGACTGTAGCTATCTATACATGTTTTAAAAAGCTGTGTTGTGAATTAGTATACTGAGGCTATACTGCTTCTAAGAAAGACAAACTAGTAACCCAGAATTTGCAAGCTAGAGGTACTGGAGTTCCAGGCTAGGCTTGTCTATATAGGGAATTTGAGATCCTGTCCACATACATGCAAAATAAATACTAACATAATTACTTAAAGTAAAATATAAACTTTATGAAAACAATGAATTATACACTAGTTATTAACTTTTCACTGAATTATAAAACGTACAGTTTTATCAATTCTTTGTTATTTTAGGTTAGGTTTTTTTTTGCTTTTTTTTTCCGAGACAGAGAATCACCCTAAGTAGCCCAGGCTGGCCTCAAACTAGCAGCCATCCTTGAAGGCTATTGAAAGATTTTTAACTCAAATTCTTGAGGCAAACAATGAATTGCTCACTGGGTATAGTAGCACATACCTATAATCCCAGCACCCTAGAGGCCAAGGGAAGGGGAACCCCCATTGTTTGAAGGCAGTTTATTCTAAATATAAACTAAGAAATACAATACCCATCAAATATCCCCCAAATGAAAATAGACAAACTAATTTGACTTTTTTTGGTGTCGGGGGGGGGGCGTTCGTCCCACGTAGCTCAGGCTGGCTTCAAATTCACTATATAGCAGAGGAAGACCCTGATCTTCCCACCACTTCTCAAATGCTGGTATTATAAGTATACTAGACCTGATTTCTTAAATTGAGACAAAAAAGTTAATACTGATTTCCATGAAAGATTTATTATTATAAACAAATCTCAGGATTAAAAACACTAAATGTGCTGGGTGGTGGTGGCACCCACCTTTAATCCCAGCACTCAGGAGGCAGAGGTAGGCAGATCTCTGTGAGTCCAAGGTCAGCCTGGTCTATGGAGCTAGTTCTGGAAAGTCCCCAAAAGCTACAGAGAAATCCTGTCTCAAAAAAAAACAAAAAGAAAAACAAAAACAAAAAAACTCTAAAAGCCTAAAAATAATATTTGATTTGCTATAACTTGTTGGTCAACTCCTTATTTTGCTAATACTATTAATTATAGTGGTATATTATTTGTGTTTTAATAAATAAAGCTTGCCTGAAGATCAGAGGGCAAAGCAGCTACACTAGTCAGTCATACAGGCCGGAGTGGTGGCACACACCTGTAATCCAAGGACTAGGGAGAGAGAGGCAGACAGATTTCAAGGTTAACCTGGGTCACACAAGATTGATCCAGTAACAAATCCAGGTGGTTTACACCTTTAATCCCAGTGTTTGGGAGTCACACACCCTTAATCCTAGCACTAGGGAAGTGGAGACTGGAGGGAGGGATGTGGCTGGGTTGAGAGGGGAATATAAACTGGGAGAGAGACAGGAACTCACTGGAGTGTGGAGTCTGAGGATTCCCTTTCAGTCTGAAGATTTGGTAGAGGTAAAAGGTCTCTCTAGTGGTTGGCTG
>LOJH01010563.1:0-27186 GCA_001685095.1 Ellobius talpinus
ACACACACACACACACTACCTAGCTTGTTGGACAGGACACTGACCCTTGAATTTAAAAACTCCCTAGATACCTCCTATCTGCACCCACATCAGAGAACTACTGCGTTAACTCAGACTACATTTGGTACTAAATGCCTTTCTAGGAATATAGCAGTGTGGTTAGGGATAGTCAGTGAGGTCTGCATTCAAGTTCCTGCTACTCCTGTTGACAAGCTAAGTGACAAATTGTTTAACATCCCACAGCCTCAATCTCTGCATTTGTATATTAGAAATAATACCTACTTTATAGGGTTGTTTGGGGGATAATGAAATGTCAGCCAGTGAACTAAGCACACACATCTAATACGTACATTTTGGGGGGGGTATTATTTTATGTCCCGGAAAGCATGTACCCAGTGATTTTTCCTGTAGAAGTACCTAATAAATATTCATTGATTTGAATGTGGAGACTATAGAAGGACCCTCCCACGAGACAGAAGGACATAGAGAGGGGAAATGAAAGGATGTCAAGGAAGGGCCAAACTCATAATTCAGCCTGGGCCTGTCTGTGCCTTCCATGATGGAAACACAGGAGTGGTGATATACACTCACTCACAGGACAACGTCCAACCCTATGATCAACAAGGAAAAAGTCCCTCCTAGATACCTTCTACAGCCTCTTAGGTAGGGAAATTGTCAATTGATTAGCATCTAATAATTTGATAATTGGTGTAGTGTGAAGGCTCTTTAGGAACAAGGGGCACTAAAACAGTAAATGTATTTGGCTTCTACCAAATGCAGTGTACAAAGCCTTCCTTTCCCTGGGAGTAAACCCTGACCTCGAAAGCTGAGCATACAAAGAGGCGCGATCTCCACCCTTCCCCGGGCGGGAGACCACCAGCCCACACTTGCCACGCTCCAGTGATAAAGCTGTGCTAACAAGAATGTGAGGAGAAATGAAAGCCAGGTCCCATTCCTCCCATCGGCTGCAAATTTTTATTTCTTGACTAAACAGAAGCTCTCTGGAAGCAAAGCAAAATGATGTTTTTAAAGGCGTCAAAACCAAATTGGAAATCATTTGCTGCCCTCTTGTGGGTGAATCGGGGTCCTATCCTGACAAGGGATAAGCAGCAGGTCCAAACATGCTGCCTGCTGTGGCAAAGAACCTAGAAAACAGTGCCTTCTCGGGCTCACACGCATCCCACTCCCCACTCGTGCCTAGCTCCATCTAAATTAAAAGCACCCCCAAGGAAATCTGTGCTGTACCCTTAGCCTCGGGAAACGAGAGGGAGGAGAAAACACAAAGTCTGGTTTGTCACCGCTTCTCTTACTCTCCTGGGGCACAAACCTAGATTTAGGCTCTGGGACTAACCCACTCTTCTGGTGGAAGACAGGAGAAAGGGATCCCAAGCTGTACCGTGGGGAGCTATACCTTCTCTAAGGTACTTCTGCTTGGGGACTTGGAGCCATTATGAAATCCTGGATCAGATCAACTGTGAAACCAACCTGGGCTCCAAGGAATATAGCAGGGATGCAAGGCTAAGCCGGGGACAGATGCTGTGCAAAGCTCTTTCCAACGCAGCCCAAGTCCTGTTCTCAAGAGGACAGACAAGACTCTTGGCCCATGAACGACTAAGAGAATTGGTTTTGTCTTTAGGAATGTCGAAAAATATCCTCCTGGACTTGGAATAAATCCAAAGTGCAAGTCACAACCCCTCTAAAGAGCAGCCTGTGCTAATGAAAGATTTAAGATTCCCCAGTTGGCTCCTACATCATTTGCAACTTAACTAGTGACAGGCAAATAAACCAGAACAGACATTTTTAAATTATTAAATTCTTAAAATGTAAATGAAATTTCAGAAATCTTACAAAAACGCAACTGCACACGTGAGTAGTCTGGGTAAAGAGAAGAACCTTCACAAACAGTATCTTGTTTACTGTCTATATTGATGGTATGTCACAATGGCTTGGCACAGTGGCTCGTAAGGAGCATTCACTTCTATCCCGCTAGTATTATTCACAACAGAAAAGCTTGCTTTGGGAGCATGCTTCATCCCACGACCGTTGATTCTAAATCTACTAAATGTGAAAACTGGCTGATTCACTTTTTTTCCTTACTTGGTTAACTACGCTGGCATTGCATAGGAATAGCTTCTTATTAATAATTCTCCAGATAGAGAATTCATGGAAGTCATACCTGACAGTATCTGGCCCTATCCAGGACATGACTTTAGCCCCCATGTTTTAGAGCCTCACTGTCCAGTATGGAAGCCACTAGCCATGTTTATCTTTTTCATTTATATTTAAAAATGTCTCCCTTGCAGTAGTGACATGTTAATAACTCGATAGGCAGACACGGCTACTAGATCGGACAATACATGTCGAGAGAGTACTGTCTACATATTAATGCTCCAAAAAATATCAAAATTCAAAATATGTCTTCAATTGAATGCATATCACTTGCATACCATCAAAAAATTTAAAATGATAGATTTAAGCATGGTAAGCCAAAGGTCATCTGTCTATGGGTAATATATGGTCTCTTATGAACAATCCATAGCTGTTTGTTTTATATAAATTATTCAGTACTTTTCTGTGATTTTTTTCATGTGCTAGAAGCTTAGTTCCCGAGTAAGATGGTGTTAGGGTAGAACCTTCAAGCAGCGGGTCCCAGCGAAAGGTAACCAGGTCATGGATCACCCCATGCTAGATTAGTGAGAGAATGCATTGGAACGCTGCTTGTTTAAATGTGAATCCACCCAACATACTTGGTTGGCCCTTTGGTACATGGCTGCTCCTCTTGCTGCTTTTCTGCCATGTTGCTAGATAGCCAGGAGGTCTTCACTAGGGTTTCAGCACCAATCTTTTGATTTTCCACATGAACCCACCAGCCACCAGGATAAAGAGAGAAATCAGTTTCCTTATAAGCTACCTCTCATTGGTTATTGTGTTACAGCAACATGAAATAAACTAATAAAACTTGTCAACCGTCCTTCAATAAAATACATTTTATTGAAAATGTTTTATTGGTTGTTAGTATTACTTTGTAAAACTGGAGAACTACTATTTGTAAAAATAAAGATGACCTTTGATTTCATGGTGCTGCCACAGGTGAAATGGGTGCTCCCAACAGAGTAAGTCCCCTCCTCCTTCAGCACTAGAGATCCAGAAGAAAGAAAATTTACAAAACAGCAGGAAACCTGGAGTCAAATCTTGACCCAAACTAGGTTCATGGTCTTAGGCAAAATGATAAACTTTCTTTTTGAAAGGTAAATGGAAGATCCTGGTAGTCCCGTGTCCCTGGAAAACAACATTCTTCCTATACCTCTATGAGCTACAACCAAGTTCTTCCAAAGGAGTCTAGTGTTTGTAAGCCAATGAATCGTGACTAATCCAGATGGGGTGTACTCCATTCCACTCTGGAGCACATGACCCTGGCACAGACACCACTACAGGATTGTGGATGGTTAATAATCACATGAATATTTTTACTCACTGATAAATGTCAGTTGCTCACCAGTCGGAAGCTATTCACACATGTGATGCACAGGAACAAGGGTGAAACTAGTAACCTAGAAAGCAACCAGAGTGCTGGGGAAATGATACAAAACCAGGAATATTTAAAAAATGCTTTTATTTTCTTGAGACCCAGACTCATAGCTTCGGGCACACAAATTCAAACTCCTCATGGTGTGACCTGAGCTCACCAAGGGATAGGATGACAGGCATGCATCAAAATGATTAGATTTTATATAAGCAATTGTAAGAACTATATGGACGCTGTGTGATAAGAGAAGCTCAGAGGATCTGGCTTCTTGGCAGGAAGAGACTTGGAGGTCTCAGGTGGGCCTGATTGGTGTAGACCAAGAGCATGAACGTGCATGATGAGAAGTGACTCAAACCCAAATGGGTGGAAACCAACACCATGTAGACACATGATGAGAAGTAACATGGGATCAAAACCCAGATCAGGATAGATACTAGAGTTTTTCAGTCTATGAGTTATGAAATGGCATGCCCTAATCTGCTGTCACCCAGATGAGGGCCCTAAGGTGATGAGAGACATGTAAACTACAGGGCATGAGGAACCCAGGTGCGAGTAACAAGGACGGGAAAGGTATAAGAGAACCTGACGGTCTTGTCACATATTAAAGGAAACAAAGAAGAGCAAGGCAGGTGAGGGGCCATGTCTGAGAACTCAACACGAGGAGGGCAGAGGCAGGAGGCTCTTCAGAAGGGTCCAGACCAGCTTATTCTACACAGTTAATTTCACAGTTATGTAGTAAGACCTCTTCAAAAATGTTTTTAAAAGAAAAGAAAAAAGACTCACAAGAAAGTCCTGATTGTAGCTCCAGCGGACAGAGCAGGTTGGGGAGAACGGCAGCTCTCCAACAGTATAGGAATGCACATAAGAGCACATAAGCCCGAGTGGGCTGCTCTCCTGGTACTGTTCACTGTGCTGGAGTATTTGGAAATCTCTTCTGCGTGGACGTTGAACAATGGAGATGCCACCCAGTCTCTTTCCACTAAGATGCAGAACGGTGGTTTCCTAGGGTTCTATCAGCCATCATCTGAGTGACTTGAGCAAGTGACTCTAGCTTGGTTCTGTTGCTCTGATAAACACCATGACTCAAAGCAGCCTGGACATGAAAAGCTGTACTTCATCTTAGACTTTACAGTCAATCCTAGAAGGAAGGCAAGAAAGATACTAGAAAAAAAAGACCACAGGAGAATAGAAGAATCTTGCTTATCAGCTTGTTCTCCATGGCTTGTCCAACCTGCTCAGCCAGGCCGTGACCACCTGCCCCAGGATGGACCACCCACCACCTGTGGGTCAGACTCTCTCACATCAATCATTAGTTTAAAAAAAATGACATGCTAACATAGAAGGGAGAAATCTCACGAGGCCTAAACCCTACACAAATAAGTACAGGCCATGAAGGAATTCGGTCAGAGAGTATAAGAAATAGTCTTCCCCAGTTTGGCATCTAATACCCAATGGCCAGCCCTGAAAACATATATATGAGCAACATTATATAGACTAGTCATATTATATTTATATACTTAGGACTTTGTATGTGTGTGTGTCTATTTATACATATGCACACATAGATGTGCTAAATGTTAAAGGAAAAAGAGGCTATGAATTTGAAAGAGATCAGCAGGTGGCACACATGGGAGGGTTTGGAAGGAAGAAAGGGAAGGGGAAAATTATATTATAATCTCAAAAAAATTAAATTAAATTAAGAAAAGCAAACAAGCCTTTTTAAATGTATATATAATAAGAATATAGTTTTAGTGTGTGTGTGTGTGTGTGTGTGTGTGTGTGTGTGTGTTTAAAAAGAAGAGAAAGTGCTCCCCTCATGGCCCAGGCCAATCCCTCAATTGAGAGTCCCTCTTTCCAGGTGACTCATTAAATAACAGCAGATTTTGTGTTGAGTTTTTCAGTCTCACCTCTAGAAAGATTAGTGTAAGGGTTCCAAGTTCCCTCACACTGTAAAATTCCATACCTTCCAATGAAAAGGGATATCCATCAGGGAAGGGTTATAGGCAGAGAGCAGGAAGGGGGAGCATGGAAGGAAAGGGGTCTGCACAGGCTAAACAACAGCCAGGGGAAGAAAAAGTTCCAAAAGAAAGGAACTGCACAAAACAAAAGTCATGTAACAACAGGGAATTTAAAAGACAACAGCAACAATCAGAAGAGAAGTGAGGGATGCACACGGACATGCCAGTGAAGCTGAGCCTCTCCAGCCTTTCCTGGCCTACTTTAAAGTGCCATCCAGAGCGCTTCAGGAAATCTCAGTGGCACTAATGCGAGTCACGCTATTAGGACCACAGTTTTAACTTCCAATTCAATTTTATTATTAAAGGTTCTTCTTGTCCAAACAAGGGTTTCCCTGAGACTTGCGGCATTTTCCCCTTTTTACCCATCACCTACTAAAGATTTCCAGCAGCACCTAAACTTCCCACTTATGCTGAGCCCCCCATTTGGTATGCGGAAGATTCGGCAGCACCCGTCAGGAACGAGCTACAGCAGCAGCACCGCAATCAGCACTCCGCAAGCAGCGCCTGGCTTCCAGGTGTTGTTACACGCGAGTTAAACTAAATGGATGAATTTCTAGCAGGAATAATGTAGCGCGTGTTGACATTACTCGCAGCTTTCCCAAGAAGACAAGCATTTAATCAGACAACATTCGTGTAGCTCTCTGTGTATAAATATTTGGGTGTCTGGCTACACAGTGCCCTAACCTTTAAAAGGCATATAGACCTTCTGCTTTAAATAGGATCATCAGTATAAAGGGCAATTTAGAACAAATAAGAGGAAGCAGCTCTTTGCCCAGGAGTCTGGATGTTTGTGGAACCCATCTTTTCCAAAGTTTGAACGGCACAACAACAAAAATAAGCACAACAATATCTTAGATAAGTCACTAACCACAGGGTCCTATGGGTTTTTCTTTGAAAATCACTCAAGCAGTGGGCAGTAGTGGTGGCTCAAGCCTAAGAAAGCAGGATCAATTGAGCTGGAGGTTTTGAGCCAGGCTGGGCAGCACAGTAAGACCGTATCACACTGCCACCTCCCTGAAAATCACTGCCATGTGTCCTTTCCCTTACATTCTCACTGTCCCCACCTTCAACGGGATAGTTATTGACATTACTACTCCCTCCCCCTCTGCTGCCACACACACACACACACACACACACACACACACACACACCTAGCAAGGGAATAATTTGTTTTAATTTAGGAACTCGGTTACATTTTTCTGGAAGTGTATAATTTATACAGTGGGATGTGGTACATCTATCCCTGGGGATGGATAGAAACTATGTAGACCTAGGCTAAGTGCTAAGATAGCAAATGAACTGTGTTCGCTTCAGAAGTTCAGATGGAACCATCTTTATTTGGGGGAAAGAAAATATTTTCCTTTAATGACATTATTCTGTCCAATTTTTAAGTAAATGTTTCATCACTCCACAGCTCTGAATGGCACCACCTTAGAGAGACTTTCCCAGAAAGGATCTGGAAGAGAGGTAGAATCTGAAACAAGAAGCAACAGCCTCACAACGAAGCCAGTCAGAGAGAGAGCTGCTTGTTTTATTAAAGGTGATAAATCTCCAGCACAGGGAAGTCTTCAAGGGGGCTGTGGAAGTGCCCCAGAAAGTCATCCTTACACATCTGTGGACATCCACAACCAATTGGTGTTAGGCAAATGAGATGCTCCTTCAAAGCAATCTTCTATTTTAACTTGAGAAAAATCAAGCGCTGTGATTGAGATCTGGGAGTAGTTGGTGTGGTGCACAGGGTAGCACAAGGAAGGATGGAGATGAAGCTGGTAGAGCAAAGAAAGTTAAAGTGCTCATCTTTGGATGGGGACCCAAGGATGGCAGGTGAGTGCCGTTCATACTAACCATTTGATGTTTTAATAATAGGACAGTAACTATTTTTGAAGAACTAGAGATTTCCCTCTCAGCTCTTTATTGTCTAAGAGTAAATATAATACACACATACTGAGGCTTTCCTGGTACACCATCCAATATCAGGGGGACACAAGCCCCACTGAGCTGCTGTACAGTTGCACCCGTGAAATACTGGGCACATTCATCATATAGCATAGGAAACAACACCATCTTTCTATAAGTTGGAATTCATCTTCTAGAAAAAAAACGAGAGGAAAAAAAGAGAGGCCCCATCATCTCCTACTACCTAGGAATTTCTCCCACTGTCTCTGTGTGCAGAGATTAAGGGCATCCATGTGTGCAGGCACTTAAGCTAACTGAACATCACTAACCTCAATCTACTTTATATAGAATGCAAGAGCCAACAGATAATAGGAATGAACTTATTTTTAAAATTGTTTTACACTACTTACTGTTAGTAGTGCGTGGGTAAGTATATGGTGTGTGTGTGCATGTATGTGTTCATGTATGTATGTGCATGTGTGTGTGTGTCTTTACATATACCACTGATCTCATAGCACACATGTGAAAGTGAGAGAACAGCCTTTGGTAGTCAACTCTTTTATTCTACCATGGGTTCTGAGTGAATTGTGCAGCCAGTGCTTTTACCCACTGAGCAACATCGCCAGCCCAGTAATGAATCTCAGAACAATCTATAACACTTTAATGTGTATAACTTTATCAAGTTAAATATAGAAAGCAAGGTAATACAAAGAAATCTCTGGGTGTGCCTGTGTTTTTGTTAATCTGAAATCAAGATCCCTAACACTGAAGATACCAACAAGAGACTTTATTGGGCAGCAGAGAAGTTCAGTAGTAAAGACACACAGTGCCAACCAAGGCCAGGATTTGGAATTCATATCCATGCTACATGTGTTTCAAGGAAGCAGGAGCTATTTGAATTGTGGGGCTATAATTCCATCAAGAGATGCTGAAGACTACATAAACCACCTGAGCCTACAAAAATTACTATCCTGTATTTCAGCCACCTGTGGTTTGTTTTATGAGTAATTTACCGACTCCCTTTGCACAGTATGTTGTGTCAAACTTCAAACTTTGGATATTTCTCTGCAATTTGATTTGTCTTTTATCTGAGAATCTGTCCACTTCTATAGCAAATCTTCATTGAGCACTTACTATGTGTGTCATGCTGCAGAGAGAAGTGGATTGTGGGGTCCTGTTTGGACCTCCAGCTGCTGCAGGCTTTATGTCCTTCATATTAACCAGCACAGAAATCAGACACCCTAGAGCGAGCAAGGAAACCCTGCCTAGAAAATAAGTACCTATTGACATCTAAAATGAAAGCAAATGTTTATTCAGGACAGAACTACAAATGTTTCAAGATGGGATTCTCAGGGGATTGCATCCTTGTGGCTCGAAATAGTTTCCCAGAACTCTACTTGGGGGAAAGAAAGCTAATGCACAATGACTTGGGAATGTTCCTCTTAAGGAAGCCTCTTGGAGGAAACACTTAATGAAGCTAAAATATAAGGTAGACACAAATCAGCCCATACCACTGACCTCCAAAATGCTAGAATGCTATTGGGTAAAATCTGGTTCTCTCCTACTGAAGACACTGCATGTCTATTTTAAGATGCATTGTTACATTCATCATCCCTTCGTTGCAAGCAGTATTTAGTGTAAGATGCGGATTATGAAGAATCCTTGATAGTATGAGTCACGCTGGGTGATGATACAGCAAAATCTCACACTTATTATTTAGGATTCAGGTCAACAGCTGTTGATTGGTAGGAGGAAGGGTGGGCTAAATTTGTGGAAGATGCTGGGGTTTATTTTGGTTTTTCCTCCTTACCTTTATGGATTTAGTGTTACTTATTCAGAGACCTTCTTGTCCACACTGTAAGGCCCTTTGCTGAGATGGCAAAGAGGCTAACCAGGGACTGAATATAAAATTAAACTTGTTCTTTTGTGAAGAAGAGACAGAATGATGGACAGAAGACAGAAAGGAGACCTTGAGGCAAAGATGTACAAGATATGAGGATATTCCCCTCAGAGATGAATTTAATGCCTCAGAAGGACAAGGAAGACAAGGAAAGACAAGAAAAGTCCAGATCCAGTCCTTCAGGCTCCAGTTTCAGACTCTCCCAAATGCCTGGAGACACCAGTCCTACATAACAAGAGCAAGCTGCAGATCCAATGACAACCCCTCTACTCCTAATGGTGCTGAGCCAGCCAGAGATTTCTTCAACAATAAGGTCTCTGTCCAAAGCTCTAAGCATCTGAGACTCATGCCTGCTTGTCTCATCCTCTTTGCCTCTAGCCAATATCAATCCATTCACTCCAGAGTCTTATAGAGCATTATTCCTTCTATCAAAGGCCAAGAGGAAGCCCAGAACTAGCTTGAAGAAATTGCAGAAGAGGAAGGCAAAGCAGAATGTGGCTGCCTGCTAAGGCAAGTGTTCTACAAAAAAAACTAATATGGCTTCCTGCTATAAGAAAGAATTCTTGGAAATAGAAGAAATTGGAGTTGAGGAATTTGGTACAGTTTACAAGTGCATTAAGAGGCTGGAGATATGCATTTATGCAATAAAGCGCTCTACAGAAACCCTTCCAGGATTATCAAATCAAAGTTTGGATTTGCACAAAGTTAATGTTCATGTGGTGATTAGCCATCAGCCCCACATGATACATTACTGCTCTTCCTTTGCAGAAGAGGATCGTGTGATCGATCAAAGTAAATAAGGATGGGAGCTTGCGAGTTGCTGTATTTGAAAATGCTAATGCTACATAATACTCATAAAATGAGTATTAATTTTAGGATGTAAATTAAATGAAAAAGAACCTGGTCTTTCCCTGTGAAGAGCCCTGGAGTTATCAGAACCGAGGCTGCTGAGTGCTTGGTCTGTGGTGAGACACCCTGTGTTCCCTTTGTGCAGCTTTGCTTGATTAGCTTCCCACTGGTTTTGCCCATTGTATGATAACTTTCTCCTGACTCTGTCCCATCTTTTCACTGCGAACTGAATATAAGATGCTGTATAACACTTCTTATAAAACTTCTTAATAAATTTGCTTGACATGAGCCATCAGCTCATGCAGGACTTCCTGGACCCAAGCTTCCGGTCTTCTGTACCTTCTCGTCTCCAGTCCTCCCTCTGCAAACCTTGTTGTTCAGGATCCTTATTCCTGAGGCTTTGGGTCAGGAATATATATTTAGGAATGGAATAAAGTATGTGTGTCCTCAGCTTACCATGGTGTTGTGGAATTCCCCTTTTACAGTGCTAATTTACCCTACAGTATATAAATTCCTATAATCCTAATCTTATCCAGAAACACCCTCAAAGATGCACTCAGAAGCAACGCTTAATCAAGGCACCTCATGACCCACTCAAGCAGACACATAAAATTAGCCATCGTAAAATTAAAGCGATGGTTAATAAAATTAACCACTATTAACTCGCCGTTAAAGAAATGAATATTTACAATCATGACTATGGTGGCAACAAGGACAAACTTATCTCCTAGCATTGTAGGGATGATTAAATGAGTTATATGTGCAGGTTCCTAAGAACGCTGTGCTTAGTGCATAACAATTTGTTCATGTTAGCTATAATTACTTGATTTGGTCAATTAACTCCTCTTCCCTGTGCTGTAAAATCATCAAAGCAGGAGGTAAAGTCAGTGTTTACAGAGAAGGAGCCAGCTTCAGGGAAGGATGGGAGGAGATTTTGGCTGGAAGATTTCAGAGATCAACATGGAAGGTTCCTCATTTTATGTAGAAGGTCCCAGGCATGGTTGATATTGCTCTTTACATGTATGATATTTACACTTAAATATCATACAACTGCAGTAATTGTTCTCTAGCCAGCCCCTTTGCTTCAACATCTCTTCAGGGTGGATTCACTTTCCCACCTTAAGAAGTTTGAGAACTCTTAGGATGTAAATTAAATGAAAAAAATTTAATTAATAAAAAATGCAAAAAAAAAGAAAGAAAAAGTTTCAGAATTCAACCTCCTACAGGATGGGTTCAGTGTGGCTAGCACCAAATTCTCCCTGTTCCTCCTTCCCTTTTCTGCCACCAAACATCTACAACATCAGGCCAGGAACCTCAGCATCACCTTCATCTCAATCTCATGGAAATTTGGTGCTGCTGTCAGCACAGTGGCCTCTTCTCTGAGCATTCCTTCACACGGGCTACCCTCATGGAAAGCTCAGTTATACGCAGTGCCCATGTTAGTCTTCTGCTCAAATGCCCTTTTTGTAGTCATGGAGATAGTTTCCAAATAGCCTGGTCCTACTTCCTCACATACCCCATCAAGGCTTAAGCCACCAGCAAATGTCAATTATTTTATGTCACCAAGTAAATGTATAAACTTCCTGCCACCTTCCCTGAATTCTCAAGTAAAGTTTTAGAGAGGCCTAGGAGGACTGAGAAGGAAGCCAAGCATGATCGGCTATTACTTGTGAACCTCATAGGACAGGGGGCTGAGATTCCTGCTCCTTTTTACCTTTCTCTGACCCTCATCCTTTTCAAGGCTGCCAAGGGTCTTGGCATTTCTTGGATTTCAGGTTACACTGAAGAGTATGAACTACAGAACACTTGCCCAAGCCAAGGCGAACCCTCCTCCCAGGTAGGAAAGCCTCAGTCTCAGACTCAAGGGTGCCTCCCCTACAGATAGCTCCCACGAGTTTCAGCATCAACCAACTAGGCACCCTTCTCATGCCAACAGAGCAGCCTTACCCTAACTCCCTAAAGAAGGGACTGACTCTCTTTCCTCTCTATTTTCCAGAATCCCCTTTTGTCCATAGGAAGCCTCTAAAAGAAAAGTCTGCTACCGAAAGGAAGCAGCGTATCTGGAAAACGTTCAACGGGAGCTGAGCAGGCAGGTCCCAGAACACAGAGACCAGTTCTTCCGCCTCTCCTCTTGCAGGAAAGGAAGACAGAAGATGAGAGTCAGGGAACATTCAATAGAGGCAGCCAAACAAAGTGTTCATCTTCACTCTGGAGCAGCACAAGCAGGGAAGGCAAACAGCCCTCCCCAAGTGTCTCCTAAAGGCAAGTACAGCCATTCCTTCCTAACAAGGCAGGTGCCAAGTTTAGAGTATACACCCCCTCCTCTCCATACAAGTTCTAGAAGAGTCTGGTACCAACTTGCATTTGGGTAGAGTATATTTATAGCCAAATATATCTGATAAGGGTCCATAAAGGCTTGGCATGGTGCTGCATGCCTTTAATGCCAGAATTCAAGAGGCAGAGAAAAAGTTCTGTGAGTTCAAGGCCAGCCTGGTCTACATAGCAAGCCCCAGGCAATCCAAGTCTACAGAATAATGCCCTGTCTCAAAAAGTACAAAACTTTAAAGTAGTTAATGGTTAAGAATGGAGTTCTTAGACCATATGGCGGTGCTACATGTCTTTAGTCTCAACACTAAGGTGCCAAAGGCAGGCAGATCTCTCTGTTCAAGGATAGCCTGGTCTACAGAGCAAGTTTGAGGACAGCCAGGGCTACACAGAGAAACCTTGTCTTGAAAAAAATGAGTGGGGGGAGGAAGAAAATGGAGTTCTTAACCAAGATTTGTGCATATGGTGTGGTGGAGACTCTGGAGGTGCTAGGCAGGAACTCTGTCACTGAGCTACATCCCAACCCATGAGTTCTCAGAGGACAGAAATTCCCATTCTATTTAGAATGTAGGATCGGAGAATCTACTCGTTTTCTACTTGGTATTCTGATTGTAGGGTAGATTTTGGATATTACCATATTGTAATTTGTCCTAAACAGTAAAAGCTATTATTTGATTATTAAAGGATCCGACTTGATTATTACATTTGAAACCTTCTGCATATCTCCACAGAACCTGATATGCCTATAGGTCCAGTTACCCTCCGAGGTTCAATGCCACACACTTACTGTGGGACATGTAGAAACAAGATTTGTCTTTCCAAAACTTCACCTGTGCATCTCTGGTGCCAAGATATTATCCACATGTTAGCCATATGCAAATCCCACCCCCTTGGTCTGTAAATGGAAAGTATAGTTACTTTATTAAAGAAGTATATAAACTAAGAAAGGCAATATCATACAAGAAGTGGGTTCTTTACAGGGTCTAGCCACAGCTAAAGTTTTAAGATGTGCCACTAGCTGTCCCTCTGATTTTTCTCTTGGCCAGGGTTATCACTCCTTCTAGTGTTCTCAGAGGCCACATGGAGCATGACATAAAAGCAGAAAAGGGAGGGTTGCATAATCCAGAGACAAGTGCTGCTTCTCTTTAAAACACAGTCATTCAAAATCCAAGCAGAAAGTTATATGTCTAACCAAGTCATTACCTTGTTCCAATTGTACAATAGCCCTACAATAGCCTTAAAATGTTAAGAGGCCACCACTTAAAAGCATATTCGATGCAAACTTCCATATTTCCCCATAAGTATAAATATTAAACATTTAAATTTTCAAGAGAAATGAATTGGAATGAAGACATCCACAGCAAGCTATTTCATATCCATTAGTTATCATTTACACATCAAATACATACAGCATAAGACCAAATATACAGAATTTCCACATTTACATAGAGTAATCAACATAGTGCACAATTTAAGTCTATCTTACAATCAAGTGTACAAGTGGAAGTATGGCTTTATAAACTACTAACAGCAACTGTGCTCAAGTAACTCCTGGCTCCAGAAATAACACTGCATGATGCCTCCACAGTGGGGCCCTCCATCAGTGAGATGCTTTCACCGTGTTTGCAAACCAGACGACACAGGTAAATGTCCTCCATCAGCCCCAAACAGCTGAAAGGTGGGTTGAAATCACGCCAGTGTAGGCCCTTGCTCTCTTAGTTTTCTTAAGGTAAACCTGGACATCTTCCATACATTTGGATACACAGTGAGACGGGAGGGTGATTACCCGGTGTTAGCAAAGCTTGCATTCAGAAAGATGCCCAACTTCTCCAGCAATGCATTTTTATTGAATAGCTGGGGGTTCATCTCCCTTGATTTTCTTGTTTTCACCTTAGTATGGTGAAAGCATTTGGGGAATTGTCAAGGCATTCTAGACCAAGTGTTCCCAAATACAGAATTAAAACGAGTTCTTGCAAAAGTGAGATCTAGTCACATGAGATCCTGTCTCAAAGGAAAACAAGCTACATCTAACTCTTGATTTTTCTTGTCAACTACTTTACATAAAAATTAGTAAATAACTTGACCCAAATCATGCATCCATATCTATCCACTTGCCACACGGGTTACAGACACATTCTCTAATCAGTTACAGCCTTCTGGGTGCTAAGTAACTGTCTCCATTCCTTAAACTCTACTGAATAATACACTTTCTAATGTCTAGGCCTAAGATGCTTTGAAATGAACATTATAAATCAGCAGAGCCATATACACATCTACAACAGTGTCTGCACACACACATCTGCATTGATCATAAGTAGATACAGAGAGACAAGTACAGAAAGTTCTGCGGATAAATTAAAAAAACTGTTTGGACAGATGCCTAAATATAAATGACTTATTATGTCTCCAAACATTTTCAAAACTTCTCAAACAAAATATAATTGCTTCATACACTTTCTATAAGTGCCATAACTTTTGATATTAGAACAAAGTTGCAAAATAAAAGGAGTAAACGCACTGGGCCAGGACCTGACAATTGCACTGCAAATTGCCAATTCAGCCTCAGTGGAACAGTACTGAGCGAGCAGTGACTGTCCTCAGTGGGACAGCACTGGGACATGAGCACTGAGATCAGGATGAACAACAGCACTATGTATTCAGAGATCATGTCTATGGTCAGAAATTAAGCTAAACAAACATTACTTCTGTGCTTCCCACATTGGCCACTTGTACATCCATAGGCAATCCATCACTGTGGAGACTGTTTTTTTTTCATTTGGAAGCCTTGCTTTTTATTATTTTCATAACATTCCATCACCTGAAAAACTTTCCATGACCAACACATCTTCAACCCAGCCACACTACATCGTTGTCTGAGTCCTGGTATTTACTGACATTTCTTTCTCTCCTGTCTCAGTGAAAGGCTAAGAATCCCAGGAAAAGGACTTGGTACCTCACCTTCCCAACCACCATCATGAAGAAACCATCACCCAAATTAAAACTTGAGTTGTCATTTAATACAGTGCAGGTGAGTAAAAACTCTGTTTACAGTTGGCATGATCTGATATCAGGAGGCTTGTTATTGAGGCAAAATCACTTTGACAGGAGCCACAGAAACATGGCACTCCTGATGACACGGAGACCTGCCAAACATTGAAAGGTTGTCTTCTGTCATAATACTACAAAAAATCAATGAAAAAATAAAATACAGCCACTGGACTTGGCTAATAATCAAAAGTGATCTCCCAGAGGGTGTAAGATGGAAGGAAGTATGGAAGACCACTTCCATTCTAAACAGCTGTTAAAGGGGAAACACCTCCAACAGAAAAGCCTCCCTCTCTTATAGCCCTGAAACAACCATTCTGTCTTTTTTGTTACCGGTTTGGCCAGCACTAATAAACAAGGCAATTTATAAGCTAAGTCCATTTTTTTAAAGATCAGAGGGTAGCTCAAGTGCTAAATAAAGGAAAAAATTAAAATATTATTGACAAATGAAGTATTCTAGAGTCACAGAATAAAAGCAAATAAATAAAAATAAATGCCTGCTGACAGAGAGTGGGAAACAAATTGCTCTCATTTAACAATACTACTTTTTAAACCATAAACCAGCCATGATAAATAGATGTGTATTGTAATCAGCTGTCAGTAGACTGTCTTAGAGTAGTGAAAGTAGTAAGGAGGAAGTGTTGTTAAATGCTAGGAAGCAATGCTGGAACTCATTGTGCACAGAACTCCAAAGCACTGAAACAGTACTTGGCATGGGACCAGATTCATAAGGTACTTGTTTCACTATTGCAAAGGCCCCTCCTTGTGCCCACAAGCTAGATACCCTGGAGCAATGATCCTCCTGAAACCAGAGCTTCATGGTTGTCATAGTCTAGCACGATGACTTTTGGAAACTCTGGGTCTGGAGAAGCTCTCTGCTTCTGCAAAAGACAGAATGTCCGAGCTCTAAAATCGCTGAGTCCCTTTCCCTGAAGCCACTTTTTACTACTTTCCATAACTGTACTCTGAAAAGGAAGGTACTGACTGGTTCCAGCAATCACTGCTTCAGGGCTTCTGGTATTCTTCAAAGACCAAAAGCCTAAGCTCCAGGTGAAGAATTGAAAAAAAGAAAAGAGTAAAGAATTGAAATAAACGAAGCATCCTACATGTGTTTGCTACCTACCCATGGCATTAGTAAAAACTCTACAGGCAAGGGGCATGCCAGTCTCACCTACCCACCAAGGGGATCCTTGTGAACTCTGCAGGTTCATTCAGGTCACCAGAAGCACAGAATATAGGCAAAACATGTCACAGTTGTTCACCATTGATCTCTGGACCAGCTAACAATGGTCTGGCAGAGCTCAGCTTTCAAAGTGGGAAATTGCCACTGAATATACTTTTCTAGTATATTCAGCATACTAGACCAGAATTCTAACCCCAGCACCCAGTTCTTGCAAACACCCATATCTCCAGCTGGGCAGGATCCAATTCCCCATGCTGGCTTGTCTACCCTCGAAGGTGCGTACATCCCAAAAGACATGTACACACACATATAAAATAAAAATTCCAGCTCTGTCTGAATAAAGATATTTTCTCAGACAATGGGAGGCAGCTGTTCTTTCTTCCCTCTCTGTCACTTGGCACATATTCAGGGTGAATAACAATAGACTTGTGCTTGCTTTCTCTCCTCTCTGGATGTGTAAAAGACAAGAACAACACCAACAGTGATGTTTAGAGACTCTTTAGAACAAGACCTCCTCATCTGGGTCTGTGAACCCCCTGAGGAATCAAAGAGCAATTCTACTTTCCAAATCTTTGAATTTATATGTAAAATTGTAGAGATTTGCATATGCACACTTTTCTGGGAATAGAGCCTAGGACTCTCATTAGATTATCAATGGAGGCACTGACACACACAATGAAAACCCATTACTTTATAGCACGTGGCCCACTTTCTGAGCACGCTTTTCCCATCTAGCCTTCAGGGAAGGAAATGATAAGTGTTTTTGTTTTTAGAGGAAAGGGGGGATGATAATAAGTTGGGGGCTCTTCATGCGGAACTGATGAAGTTGGGCCTTAAGAGATGATGATTAGGGCCAGAGGGTAGGGCATTTCAGCAGAGGGGCTGACATGAGCAGAAACCCAAAGGTGGGGTACGGGAGACATGTAGAGGTAATGATAAATGGATCTGCTGCACTAGAGGGTGTGTGGAAGAGCCATGGGAGACAAGAGAAGGAACTGAGAATATCAAGCCCTAAGGAGGAAGCCTCAGCCTAAGGCAATTGAGACCCCCTACAGACCAAAAGTTTGTTCCAAAGACTCCTCCAGTGGTAATGTGTGAGACGGATCTGGGGAGAGTCTGGGCGTGTGGTTATCACACAAATCTAATCAAAAGAGGATGCTCTGAAGTCAGTGTCAGTCTGCCTTGTCAGTTAGTCTACACCTAATGTGCATCCCAGGGCCAGACACAGGGTGGATGCTCAGTACATATTCAGTGAGTGAGTGACTAAGGGAACACAAGTTATTTTAAAGGTAACAAAAGACGGAAAGGGGAGCATTAAATTTGAAAAGCCATCTTCTTTTGATTCACAGTGCCTAGCAGTGCTACACATAGGATAGATACTGAGGAAGGGTCTCTTGAATTGGCCTGAACCAGCCTGGCTGGATGTGGGAGGTGAAAGAGACGTAGTAGGGATTCGGCACTCAGAGTGAGGCCTGGGTGTGTTGGTACTGAAACAGGGAGCATTTGTTCAGAACACGGGTGTGTAAGGAAGCCAAAGTAAGGTGGTGTGATGGCAAGAGCCCTGTAGGGCAAGGTCAAAGATTACAGTTGTGGGTCTTACTCTTTCTCCAACTACCCAGTGTGTGATGGAGACAGCAATGACCTCTGCAGCTCTCTTGCAAGGGTCCCTCTACAGCTATGTCCTAGACTTTTTTCAGTTCTCTACTTGCAAAGAACTCTAGTCCTTCCTTTCTTTGACTCCTACTCATTTCCCAAAAGCAAATCAAATACTTCTGTGCACACGGGCAATCTCACCTGAGGCCTAGATTGCAATAATGATTCAAGTCCAAAGGTTCAAAGTCTGTGATCAAAGATGTGGTGGCCATGGCCTTGGTGTGTCACTGGTCACAACTGATTATAGGACAACAAAATGGTAGAATCGGGCCACATAGTCTATTTCTGCAAAATTGTATATTGTCCTTTTAACTGCCCTGATGGATCCAGAGCTCATAACTACTGCTCACTCATCCTGAGTGTGGAATGGGAAACAGACATATAAGAAGCTTTGTTTCTATAATAAAAACTTAAAAGTAACCCTTGGTCCTCGGATTTTCTGTTCAATCAAAAGCATCAGTTTACATAAAAGATTGTGCTCCCTTACATTACTTTCCAGAAGGGAAAAAGAAAACCTTGAGCAAATGAGCAAAACATCCTCTAGTTTCTTACTGTTGTCATTACAAGTAGCACCTACTCACCAAACTGCACAGGCCTTCCAAATCTGGGCAACACATAAAGAAGTAAAGCCCTCCCGTTAAGGACCCACACAGCCATGATTTCTGTGTTGGTCATTTTGTTTCAATAATCCATATGGAGGGGGGAAACAGAGGTATAGTCTCAGGTTCTATTCAAATTTGTAGCTACAAGGTACCCAGCTGTAAGCTGTCCAAGTGCCTAGGACTCCAGCTGAGAATCCGCACTCATTACCCCCCTCTAGGGGTGCCTGGATGGAATAAATTGCCCTACAACTTAACAACAAACACTGCCTGGAGTTTCCCTCCAAATAATGCATAAGAAAGCAGATATTAGTCTACATACTCATGTTCAAAACATTCTTACAGGGAAAAGCATCATACAGAAAGAATAAGTCAGTTATAAGCAAAGTGTCAAGAATTTCTTTCCAATTGAGGGGAGCGGACAAGAAAACTTGTACCCAGTCAGGTCCACGCCATTCTATCCATGCTCCGTTCAGTAGTTTCCCTAGTCACGTAGAACTGCAGCCAGGTGCTCAGAACACCAGGAGGCAAACGGGACACACGCATGACACCAACACAAGTATGTTTAATCAAGCACAGCTTCTCGAGCCCGTTCTTACTACTCATCAAACAAGTTCCTCCACATAGGAGTGGCTTCAATAGAAAATAACCCACAGCTAAGTTTTCTAAGAGTTCAAAATTAGCCCAATTTCCGTATGCCCTTCAGCTGCTTAAATGCAAGTATCTCCAAAACGCACCCTCTTGGCCTCTTTGAAAATGAACAACACTCTTTAAAGATTTTTGTGGAAAAGCTATATCAAAAATAGGTTGCTTTTCCAAAAAAAATGCATTCATTTCTCAGAAACTTCCATTTTTGAGGGGCCTCATCAACCCAGTAAGGAGTAACTTTTACGCAGTTGGTCAGAAGCAAAGTCACTGACTTGCAGTTAAGTCTTACAGTCCAAATCCACAGCCACCACACAGAACCCTTGCCCCACAACTGCCTGGAAAATGAACTAAGCTATCCAAAGCTGTCTTCAGAGACTACAAATACAGAGACATTCCACCCGTTCGGGGGCTCTGGGGAGAGGGGGAGAGAGAGGGAGTGACTGGAAGGGATGAGAGATCATGAAACCCTAGGATTTGGTGTCAGTCCTGTCCTGCTCTGACCCAGCGACAGTGGGACACCTGACAAGGTGCATTCAGGAAACTGCAAGGGACTCAGACACAAGGAACACCCTCAGGCTTCTCTTTCCAGTGCATCTTTGTCTTCAAAAAGTCATGACAGTCGACAAGCTTCTGCCTACAACAGTCAATACTTTCCTTCACCTCTGTTAACCTGCCATGGTCCTAAGCTTTATCGTCTCCAAATCAATAAACACAGGCACGCTAGCACGTGGGAGGCAGCGAAGCCACATGCCAATGCACTTGGCAATGAAAGAAACGTTGTTCCTTAAAGGCCCAGAGCAGAGGACCACATTGTAGCTGATGATGATTTGCGAAGCTACTTCCAAAGTTCTTTCAGCCAAATCACAAAGAGGAATGGCTCGGCCCTAAATGGCTTTGTGTGTGTTTCGTCTGCACAGCCTTTGCGAGTGGCCGTGCTTGTTGCCCAGCTATGGAAGTCACTTTGCCCGCAGATCCTAACATGTATGAATTCCAGTGAAGAATAAAATTGGCTCGTGTTGCACCACTTCCGGGAGGTTTAAAGCGCCATACTAATGCTGCTGCGCGAATCCCCACAACACCCCTGTGAGGTAGGTAGGTGGAGAGTATTGTCACGCCCACTTTACAGGTGGGATAAATGAGGCACACAAGAGTTAAAGGACCTGCCCCAAATCACCCAGCTAGTCACTGGCAAGGTTCAGAGCAAAACTTCTGCTGCATAGCACCCCCACTCAGCGCCGCAAGCATATCTGTCCACTGAATATCGGCGGACTTCATTTGACTTCTGTCTCAACATACAAGTACACACACAAAGTACGGCAGCAGCGATAGGACATCATCGCCTACATGTTTTCTGATGATACCTCTTATTACTTAAAACCCAGGTAGATGACTGATGCTCAAGAATCCACCTGACGACCGAGTCCTCAGCTGAAAAGGATCAGTGTCAACACTCAGGTGACAACCCACTCATGTATCTGCCCTCCCACACAATATTGGTTTTCTAATGAAAACGAAAATGGATTTCAGGTACCATGCTGAATATTTGTTTGGTCTGTTTTAAACAGAGCCATCTGAATGGTTCTGTGTTTTATTTGTACAAAAAAAGAAATAAGGCGGCTTATAGTCCGGTTAGCATGTTAAAACTGAGCCAAGCTTGAAGATCTCCTCCCAGCTCAGGTGGATTTCTACCTGGGAAACCCGACCGACCCCAGGGAGTGGTGGCTCCTAAGGAAGAGGGGTCCATGACGGGACATCACTTGCACTGTTCATGGTCTGTGCAGTCATCCATGTCCACGTCAGAATCAAAGAGAGAGTGTCCCGTGAAATCCGTGTCTGGCGTCCTGGAAAAACTGTTCTCAGCCCCCTCATCTTCGAAGGTCTCTGTCCTTGAGTAGAAGCTAAAATCCAGCATGGGTGTGTGAGTCTTGCTGCCCTCACTGCTCTCCTCAGACTCGTAGATGGTATTGTCATCATCATGGTGCCACTCGGGCCAGAATTTCCGCCTGATCCTCTCACAGTACATGGCGAGGTTGATCAGCTCCCCTGCAGTGTGGCAGATAAGCAAGAGTTAGCGCTCAACGACTGTGACCTAACAGTGGTGTGGTCAGAAGGCCTGTGCCCCCCCCCGGAATCCAAGCGCTACAATCCGAACTCCCAAGATGTTGGGAGGTAGGGCACCTGGAGATGATGAGGGGGGAGGGTCAGGTGATGAGGGCATCTGGAGGTGATGAGGGAGGAGGCTCAGGTGATGCGGAAGGAGGCTCAGGTGGGTATCTGGAGGTGATGAGGGGGAGGCTCAGGTGGGCATCTGGAGGTGATGAGGGAAGGGGCTCAGGTGGGCATCTGGAGGGGATGAGGGAGAGGGCTCAGGTGGGGCACCTGGAGGGAATGAGGGAGAGATAAGCCCTCATGAATGAAATTCCAACCTCTAAAACAAGGCTCAGAGAGTTGCCCTTCCATTATGTGAGGACCTGGTGAGGTGGCACTGCATCTGTGAACTGGGAAGCAGGCCCTCCTCAGACACCAAGTCTTCTATGCCGTGATCATGGACCTCCCAATTTCAAGCACTACGAGGGGAAAAAAATGGCTTTCCATTACAAACTACCTAGGTTGTGGTATGGAGACATTAAGTAGTCACTGGACTTCCCAGAAAATGTGGAAGAATGAAGTGGGATAGACATTAACACTTTTTTTTTCACAGAGATACTGCAGAAATATTTAGAATTTTATGTAGACAGTAAATGCTTTTAAAGTAAGAAAAGTTAAAATCAGTGAGCAGGTTGAGTGTGAAAAGATGAGTGTGTCATACAGTGACCAGAAGCAGAAGGGCAGTTTACCTAAACTGGCAGCTATACTCTGACCATCTGGCTTGTAAAACATTTTACCACTTCATACCCGAATAGCAAAAGAACTAACATGTCCATTCATTCATATTTAAGTTAATTTATAAGCACCAACCCAGGCACAAAACCTCTGACCTACAGTCTGTCCTGCCTACAAGACATGTCAGAACAATGGTGGCACAGAACTTATAGGAGTGGCCAACTGATGTCTGATTTGACATAAGGCCTACTCTACAAGACAGAACCCATAACTGACACTGCTTGGGTGACCAAGAACCAGAGACTAGAGAGCCCAGGGATCATGGGTAAAACCAAATACTATTGATTTTTTTTAAAAAAAAAAAGTATCAAAAATAAAATGGCTCCTATTGATATTCTGCAATACCCATAGATAGATCAGTTCCTTATTTAATCATCATCAGAGAAGCTTCCTCTGGCAGCAGATGAGAAAAGATGCAGAGACCCACAGCCAGACATCACATGGAAAGAGTCCCTCCCCTCAGAGCTCAGGGAACCCCTCAGAAGAGGAGTCAGAAAGAATGTAAGAACCAAAGGGAAATAGAGGAGAGCAGGAGAACAAGGCCCTATGTAACAACTAAACAAGGCTCATATAAACTCACAGAGACCGAAGCAGCAAGCACACGGTCTACAGGCATCTGCACTAGGTCTTTTGTGAAACTATTATAGCTTTTTGCTTGGTATCTTTATGGGACGCCAGAATGTGAGAATGAGTGGTTCTCAGACTCTTGTGCCTTCTCTCAGGGCTCTTTTCCTTCTCTTGGGTTGCTTTGTCCAGCCTTGGTATGATGGTTTTTGTTTTATCTTATTATATTTTATATTGTCATGATTGGTTGTTATCTCTTAGAAGCCTGTTCTTTGCTAGTGAGAGGCAGAAAGGGACTGGATCCAGAGGGGAGAGGAGGTAGGGAGGACTGGAAGAAGTAAAGGGAGGGGAAACTATAGTCAGGATATAATGTATGAGAAAAGAATTTATTTTCAATGAAAGGAAAAAATGAAAGTAAATTTTAAAAAGATTAAAAACTATTCCTTATATTTTCCATAAAGTGGGCAGTTAAGAATTGTTCTCAAGTTCAAGAGGATCAAAGGCCTCAACATAAATCCAGATACACTGAACCTGATAGAAGAGAAAGTGGGAAATAGTTTTGACTGCACTGGCACAGGAAAACACCAATAGCACAGGCACTAAGATCAACTAAATTAATTAATAAATGGGACCTCATGAAACTGAAAAGCTTCTGTAAGACAGAGGACCCCATCAACAGGACAAAATGACAGCCTATAGAATGGGAAAAGATCTTCATCAACCCCACATCTGACAGAGGGCTGATTTCCAAAACATATATAAAGAAATCAAGAAACTAGATATCAACAAACTAAATAATCCAATTAAAAAATGGGTACAAATCTAAACAGAGAATTCTCAACAAAGGAAATTCAAATGGCTGAAAGGCACTTAAGGAACTGTTCAATATCCTTAGCCACCAGAGAAATATACATCAAAACAAGGCTGAGATTCTGTCTTATACCTGTCAGAATGGTTGAAATCAAAAACACAAGCAACAGCTCATGATGGAAAGGATGTGGAGCAAGAAAAACACTCCTCCATTGCTGATGGGAGTGCAAACATGTTCAGCCACTTTGAAAGTCAGTATGGCAGTTCCTCAGAAAATTGGGTGTTAATTTACCACAAGACCCAGCTATACCACTCTTGGACATATACACAAAGGATGCTCAATCACACCACAAGAACACTTGCTTAGTTATGTTCATAGCAGCTTTATTTGTAATAGCCAGAACCTAGAAACAACCTAGATGTCCCTCCGCTGAGGAACGGATAAAGAAAATGTGGTACATTTACACAATGAAGTATTACTCAGCTGTTACAAACAAATACACCAGGAAATTTGAAGCAAATGGATGGAACTAGAAATAATCATCCTGAGTGAGGTAGCCCAGACAAATAAAGACAAACATGGTATGTACTCACTCATAAATGGATGCTAGCAGTAAAATAAAAGATAACTATGATACAATCCACAGACCCAGAGAGACTAGGTAACAAGGAGAGTTCATTGTGGGACACCCAGATTTCCCTGGGACGGGAGAAAAAGAAGAGGTTTTGTGAATGGACTGAGGGTGAATAGGGATGTGAACGTGAGTGATCAAGTTGGTGGGGGCAGAAAGGGGGAAAGTGTTGAGGGAGACTGCTGGGGGGGATGCATTTCAGGGTTGTGTGGAAGCCCAGCACAAGGGAATTTCCCAGGAGTCTATGGGGAAGACCCCAGCTCAGGCTCCTAGTAATAGTTGATAAGTAGCCTAAATTTGCTGTCTCCTGTGACCAGATTGGTGCCTGGCTCAATTGTCATCAGAGAGGCTTCAACCAGCCACTGATGGAGGCAAATGCAGAGACCCACAGCCAAACATTAGGTGGAGTTCAGGAAGCCTGCAGAGGAGGAGGAAAAAGAGGTGTGGTAGCCAGAGGGGTCAAGGCCACCATGGGAAGGCTCATACAATCAACTAACCTGGGCTCATAGGGGCTCACAGAGACTGAATTGACAGCCACGGAGACTGCATGAGACTGATCTAGGCACTCTGCAAAAATGTTACAGTTGTGTAGCTTGGTCCTCTTATGGGACTCCTAATAGTGGGGACAGCAGCCATCTCCAACTCTTTTACTGACTTTTGGGACCCTGCTTCTCATACTGGGTTGCCTTGTCCAATCTTAATATATGGGGAGGTACTTAGTCTTACTGCAATTTGATAGGCCATGTTTTACTGATACTCATATGAGACCTGCCCTTTCCTGGATGGAGATGGAAGAAAAGGGGATTGAGGGATGGGAGAGGGAATGGGGAAAGGGACTGATGGGGGGGCGGCTGCAGCTGGGATGTAAAATAAATAGATAAAAAAGAATTGTACTTGCAGATAACTGTGCCTACAAACACATCTAATAAAATTTGTTTTCATTCCTTTAAATATTTCAAGTTAAACAGCTGTACACGCAATTATAAATAGTATCTGACCACCATTTCCCAAATCTAGCAGAAAAATGAAGAAATTGCATGAGTTTTGCCTTTGATCCACCAGATGGCAGTATTGGTTATAAACAGTAATTTGACTAACTCTTCCTCTAAGATGCTTTCTTTTTAGCTTTATAAACATTTCCCTTATTACATGTAATCCATCTTTAGTGAAAAAAACTAGAAAATATCAATAATCAAAAATCAAAGAATGTCTAGTAGCCCCATCCTCAGTAACATTTTTTACGTTCATGTGCTTTTCCTGTGCTTATACAGACTTGCATTTGCTACACAGTCTGTCCGTGGACCCCCTGTCTACTTAACAACACAACACAAGGACCTGAGCTTCACAATATGGCACCTGTGCTTATCTCACAACCTATTAGTATGTGAAGGCAGCACACATGAATTTTCTTTCTTTCAGTCCCTTGCCAAAGGACATTTCACTTCTTTCCACACTGATGGCTGTTGGTTAGAGTCTAACTGCTCTATTAGAGAAAATGATTTGTAAGACAAGTCTGTGGATGGAAAGTATATAAACACAAAGGAAAAGCATTATCATCAATCCAGGATAATCACTATTACCACTTTAACTTAACTTATCTTTTCTATTTATCTATTGTTGTTACCTGTTACCCCATTTAACATTACTGTAAACATTTTCCCGTGTCATTAAAACGTCCAGGCCCTGATAGGTGTTTTCCTTGAATTTACACACCCTCTATAAGCATAATGACACAAGGGTCCCTGCTTTATGGGCCTGCAAATCTAAGGCTTTCTACTGGTTAGAGGTCACCAATTTTATTCTTAAATCACAATAGTGCGGGCCACATGGTTCAAGAGCCCATGCTGTTTATCTTCCCCTGCGGGTATTTATCCATTGGTTCAGGAGGCAGAAACTGAGACATGGGAATTATCACTCCCTTGAGGAGATGCATATAAACTCTTTCCCTGTTTTCTCCTTCAGGGATAGGCATGGGACATTTTCTCAGGTACCAATGACAACCAGAGGTAACCAGGAACTGTAAAAGAATGTGGAGACAGCAGCAAGAGAGAGGAAAAAGACTTGAGAGCCTAAGGCGGGCAGATCAGAAGGTCAAGGTTTGTCTGGTGTGGTAATTTGAATGAGAATGCCCCCCACAGGCCCATACATTTGAATGTCTGTTCACCAGCGAATGGCATTGTTTGAAAGGATTGGAAATATTAGGAGATGTGTAGCCTTGTTGAATCAGGTGTGATCTTGTTAGAGGAAGGATGTTATTGGAGGTGGGCTTTGAGGTTTCAAAAGCCCATGCCAGGCCCAGTATCTCTTTCTGCTTGTAGATCAGGATGTAGCTCTCAGTTACTTCTCCAGCACTATGCCTCATGTCACAACTCTGTGCCAGGATGATAATGGACCATGCCTCTGAAACTGTAAGCCAGCCCTCAATTAAATGTTTTCCTTTATAAGAGTTGCTGTGGGTCATGGTGTCTCTTCACCGTAAGAAAATAGTGACACCTGAACTACAAGAGTGAGTTCAAGGCCACCATGGACAACTTAATGAGACCTTGTCTCTAAATATGAAAGTAAAATTTTTAAAAAGTATATTAAAATGAAGGCCAGGGACATGGTTCAGTTACAGAGCACTGGCCTAGCCACAAAAAGCCTTGGGTTTCATTC
>LOJH01010564.1:0-17731 GCA_001685095.1 Ellobius talpinus
AGTTTCTGTGTGGTTATTTCAGGTGTAAGCTAGCCAGGCAGCCAGGACAAACAAAGGGTCCCTCTTCCATACAACACTCCTCTTTGGGTGATGTTTGTCATCTTCAGGACATTATCAGAATCTAGGAGGTATCATCATTGTGGGGTTTCATCTTCTTTATAGAGACTTCAAGGGTCAGTGTTAGGAATGGTTATGGTTCACTGCAGAAAACTTAAACATGGTAAATGTCATATTCAGCCCATTACAGAGATGTCAAAGAACCAAAATCAATTAAGCATATCTGGGGTGCACAAACTTAATTTCTAGTTACCTGCTTCAAAGTCAAGTCAAAAATCTTGTACAAGAAGCTAGATGAAGCCTATTTCTAGAATTAGTTAGTATTACCATTAATATCAAACAGGCAGTTTAAGTGTGTGTGTGTGTGTGATTTTTTTTAATTTTAGCCAGGTGGTGATTGAACATAATTTTAATCCCAGCACTTGGCAGGCAGGTGTATCTGTAAATTCAAGATCAGCATGATCTACAAAGTAATTTCCAGATGCTGAGACTATACAAAGAAACTGTCTCAAAAAAAAAGAAACAAAAAATCTTATAAATTTAGAGCTAATATTTACATCTTAGAAATTAGTGACAATAGAATAGTTCCAAATTTTGGCTTTCTTCTGACCCATACCAGGTGGCTTTTCTGTTATGAAACTGAGATTTTGAATTTCCCTTTAGCAAGTATGCTTGTGTTTAGAAAGGGAGAGAACCACACTCAAACTCCAAAGCCAATTTTGATATTTAATTGAATTAGTACCACAAAAAGACCATTTGCTTTCTATGTTTGTAAAGAGCAAGAGAAAAAACTATTTGGGAAGATTTTAGGAAATTTTATCGGTTTGAAATGTGCTACATAATTAGGTCAATTTTACTGTTTTCCTTGAGACATCTTTCTCAAGATATTTGTCTGTCTTCTCCAGATGTCTCATTTGTCCAGTGATCTTCACATTCCTTTCATCCTCCTAGAAGGACAAAACCAAACCCTGTCTCAAACCTAACTTTGGGGAATTCCCTTACTGTCAGATTATACCTTTGTTAAGACAACATGTTCTATGGCAACAGAAAAAGCATTACCTTTTACTAATAAAACTATTATTATGTTTTTCATACCTGATCAAATGAAAGGCATTTTTTAGACTAAGAAGTTAGTTTAGATTTGAATGACTAACTGTTTGATGAACTATCACCTCTCCTCATCAGGAAGGCTCTCCTGTTTGAATATAATCTTTATCAATCTTGATGGCATCTATAGCTTTTCTTATCTTGTGGAAATGAAAGCAAAACCTTTTCCTGGTTTCCATTCTGAGGTTAACACATTTATAAAATATATAGGTGGATTTAAAATAGTGGTTTTGTTCTATTATTCAATGTCTCTCCACAGCAGTTGTTCCTTTCTCATTAGCATGAAAAAAATTGAAGTCAATAAAGCACTGTGTAATCTATCTCTAAATATCTTTATTAACCCTTTCTGTTTATCAAGTATATCTTTTAAAGTGCAGTTAGATCTCCCTATAGATGTTTGTTCTGTAGGGTTGTGTGGTACACCTTTAATATGCTTTATGTTGTAATATGTGAAAAACAACATTTTTCTAGAGATATATGCTGGAGCATTATCAACCTTAATTTATAGAGGTATTCCTATAATAGTCATGACTTCTAATAAATGTATAATAACAGAATAAACTTTTTCAGAAATTAAAACAGCAGACAATTGAAATCCTAAATATTTATCTATAGTATAGTTCAAATATTTTAATTTTCCAAACTCTGAAAAATGAGACACATTCATTTGCCAAATTTCACTTCCTTAAGTACCTTTTGAGTTACTTCCTGCAGGTAATGGAGTTTGATTATACAAAGAACAAGTAGGACATTTCCTTATAATTTCCTTGACTTGTATCCAAGTGATAAAAAAATCTTTCTTCAAAGCTTTGCTGTTAACATGGAGCTCTTTTGAAATCTGAGGCTTCTAGCATATTTACTACCAACAACTGATCAATTACATCATTGTCTTGTAATAGAGGGCCTGGTAGTCTTATATGGGATCTGATATGTGTTATATACAAGAGATGATTTCAATTTCTGATTATTTGTTGTATTTGAATAAGTAACAAAGTGAATTCTGAATCATCTGGAATTATTTCAGAAGTTTCAATATGTAAAACAACTCTTTCTGCATATTGAGTGTCAGTAATTATGTTAAGAGCTTCTGAAAAATCTAGTAATACATGAGAACAGAACATAATTCTAATTTCTAAACTGCATCATAAGGATTTTGATCCACTTTACTTATTTTTCCTGACTTATAACCTGACTTTCCTGATTTATTTGTATTAATATAGAATGTAGGGGCTCCAGAATTTGGGATATCTTTCATTATATGAGAAAGAATCCAACTAGCTCTTTTTATAAACTGATGTCACTTGTTTTGGGGATATTTGTTACTAATATTTCCCAGAAAATTACTGCCAGCTCTTTGTCTATTTTCACTTTCTTTTCATAATAAGATAATTTCAGCATTAGTGAAAAGTACCACAATTTCTGCTGGGTCTGTTAAGTGATGAAGTCTCAATTTTTATTTCAGAATCAATCCAGAAACCTTTCTACACAGGTATTTATTTTTTTACTGTTTGTGTGATAAAAAATATTCTTTATAAGATATCTTCTCTCTTTATGAGACTCCCTATAGGAGATTGCATAGAAGGTAATATAATCAAAATATAGTCAAGCTCTGAATCCAAATGATCCACATGTGCATCCTGTAATTTCTTGTCTACCAGAGCCAGTTCTCTCTCAGCCTCAGCTGATAATTTTCTTGGACTATTTAAGCCCTTATCACCTTGTAAGGTTTGAAATAAATTACTTAGTTTTTGAGTTGATATCCAGCTGTCAGCCATAGCCAGTTACTATCTCCCAGCAATTTTTGAAATTCATTGTGTTCATAATTGACTTTTCCTTATTTTCACTTTCTGTGGTTAAATGTTCTGTAAACCTATCTTATATCCTAAATAATAGACTCTTCCTCTTTGTGTTTATCAAAAGCAACTTACAATTCCCAACAAGGCAAAATTCTCTTTATTTCATCAAACATGTTTTGCCTAAAGTATCTATGTCTGAATCAGTCAATAAGATATCATCCATGTAATGATAAATTATAGATTGAGGAAAATGTTTACTAATTAGTGCTAATAGCTATTATACAAACTATTGACATAAGGTGAGACTGTTTAACACTCCTTGTGGAAGATTTCTCCAATGGTATCTTTTAACATGCTGGAAATCATTGTAAATAGGCAATGTGAAGGCAAATTTTTTTCTATCCTGTTCTTACAAAGGTATAGTAAAAGAACAGTCTTTTAATCAATCAGTATAACAAACCATCCTCTAGGTAATAAAGAAGACAAGGGAATTCTAGGTTGTAAAGAACCCATTGGCTGAATCACCTTATTTATGGATCTTACATCTATTAACAATCTCTATTTTCCAGATTTTTTTAATAAAAAATATAAGAGAATTCAAATGACTGGTCGATTTTTCTGACATGCAAAGCCATTGTTTCATCCACAGATTTGTCAGTTAACCATCTTAAAGGTAGAGATGATGGTATCTTTGAAAGACCAACAGCTGCGGTGCCCTGCTTATGTAGAACTTCAAAGTCTGTGACCATCCTTGATAATTCTCTTTAATATTTCTCTCAGAAGCATTCCTTATTTTATAATTTCTGAGATTTAAAGAATGTTAATTTGTGTTTTACATTGCTGCGACAAATCACATCCCCTTAAATTCATTGCTTTGTTAGCAATATATAATTTTAATTTTCCTATCTATCTTTCTGGCTCTATACACTTGTCCGATCCTGTACTTTGTTTCATCTAAGATAAAATTCAAATTCCTAGAAGTTGAACATTTTCCTTCTGAAGAGGCCAACCTGGGTGCCAAGATTTTTGACAAAATTATTGTCACATATCTTGTATCTTTCCCACAAACCCTTAATTTCCATGGCATTTATTAATATTTTAACTTTAGTATTTGATGAGTTATAGAAATTTGCCAAAATATTTACTTTATGGCTTCTCCTGAAAATCTTGTTTTATCTACTAATGCAGCTCTGGCATCCAGAGCAGTATGGTTCTTAACAACAGGCATTAAATATTTCCATTGCTCTATGGAGGGGCTTCCACAATGTTAACAGGGAATGTTTGAACCAAACTTGATATTGATGCCTGCAAGAGGCTCCACAGGATTTCCTGATGGCAAAAGGTTTCTTTGCCTGTCCCTTGTTGATTTGCTTTCATTAGTTCAAAAGCTAGCCTCTGCCACACCTTCTGCATTCTCCAGATGGCCAGGACTTTCTGTTTGGATTATTTCTAGGATAAACATTGTTTCTAGGAATACCTTATCTACAATCCCTCTTCAGATGACTTTAACAATAAAATTTCAAGGATGACTTTTCAGATGACATTATGTCCATCCCAGCTAGGTCATTTATTCCTTTATTTACATTTTCTATCAAGCTAACCATAGTAGCACTATGCAAGGTCCTAGCACCTTGCATTGCTATGTTCCCCTATTCTTAACATGGGAAAGATCTCTCCTAAAGCATTTCCTGGGTATCTCATCAAATCTTCTGACTTCTCCATTTGTCAGTGGTGTCAGTGGCAAAGTCAAACCCCTCCTGCACTTTCCAAATGCAAGCCTGCTCTTCAGTGTCCCAGCAAGTGGCAGATGCCTATGGTGTATGCTCACACAGAGGCCCAGATGGCAACTGCAGCTGAGAAAGCTGGCATGACTTTGGTCATGTCACACACTGGAGCATCAAAATGCTGTTTTACCTTTGTCACTCACTGCAGCTGTGCTTTAAAATACTAGTCGCCTGGCTGCTGGGGCTATAGCCTGAGGGGAAATTCTGTTCACCCAGACAATGTCTCTGTTGTTGTCACTAAAGGTAGCTTTGACTAAATCTCTATAGTTCTAATAAAAAAGAAGATTCAAAGGCTAGGGTGAAAACCTCCAAGCTCAGAGAATTAGAGTAGCAACTGGCTAACTTGTTCTCTTTGCTGGCCTTCCCTGAAG
Organism: Ellobius talpinus; assembly: GCA_001685095.1. Lineage (NCBI taxonomy): Eukaryota > Metazoa > Chordata > Mammalia > Rodentia > Cricetidae > Ellobius > Ellobius talpinus. The sequence continues at coordinate 5,116 of LOJH01010564.1, forward strand.
CTTCTCCTCTTCCAAGCTACTCCAACTAAAAAACCCACACTATGTTCCTCCCCCCTACTTCCTGTCAACTAGTTGCTAACCCTTCCTCTCTGAGCCAGAGTTAATTTGATTTAATTAGTGCAAATGCAACACATCTTTACATAGTTAAAGGCAGCATAAATAAATGTAACATATACTGCCTAGTTAAACAAATATTTCACAACAAGCTGTCTAAGCCTTTTTGCTCACTTTCATATTTCTGTTTTGTTGTCAAGTTTTAATTTTTTACATAATTTAGTGATTTTTTTCTTATCTACCTTTAACCTCTACTTCCCTGATTCTTCTTTATTTTGGGTGGGAAGGTGCAATGAACTTTATTGATGGTATTCAAGAGACTAAGGTTCCCTAAGCCTCTCCCATTCTCCCTGGGGATCTGGAATGGAAAATGTGAGGGAGATGTTTAGTGTTGGGGGCTGAGTTGGGACAAGGACTCCTCAGCAGCCTAGACCCTCTTTCTTGCTATCATGTTCATCCTGGAGTAGGAGGACCAGGGCTTCTTACTCCTTGGATGTCATACACATCATAATGTCCACTCCCCAGTTGCTGTAGCCATATTCATTGTCATAGGAGGAAATAAGCTTTACAAAGTCATCATTGAGAGCAATGCCAGCCTCAGCATCAAAGGTGTAAGAGTTTTGTGTCACCGCTAAAGTTACAGGGGACAACCTGGTCCCTTTAGTGGGTCCGTGGATGCCTGCTTCACCACCTTCTTAATGTCTTCATACTTAGCAGATTTCTTCAGATAGCAATTCAGATCCTTGGCAGACACATTGTGGGTAGGAACATGGAAGGCCATGCCAGTGAGCTGCCCATTCAGCTTTGGGATGAACTTGCCCACAGCCTTGGCACACCAGTGGATGCAGGGGTGATATTCTGGGCAGCCCCACAGCCATCATGCCAGGGCATAGCAGAGGGACAATCCACAATCTTCAGGGTTGCAGTGATGAAATAGACTGCAGTCATATGTCCTTCCATAATGCCTAAGTTATCATGGATGACACTGACTGGGGGGCTGAGCAGTTGGTGGTACAGAAAGCTTTGCTGACAATCTTGAGTGAGTTGTCTTACCTCTTATGATTCAAAATGTATCATGAACATAGGGCCATCAGAGGAAGTGGAAGGGGCAGAGATGATTACCTTTTTGGCCCCACCCTTCCAATGGGCCTGAGTCTTCTCCATAGTGAAGAAGAACAGTAACATCCATAACATATTTAGCATCAACATCACCCCCATTTGATCTTGGTAAGATCTAGCTTCTGGAAGATAGTGATGGCCTTCCAATTGGTGACATGTTTCCCATTCTCAGCCTTGACTGTGCCACTGAACTTGTAATGGATAGATTCATACTGGGACATGAAGACCATGTAGTTGAGATCAACTAAGGGGTCACTGATAGCAGATTTAAAGGAAACCCTGGTAACCAGGCACCGAAAATGGTCCAATCTGTTCACTCTGACCTTCACCATCATGTCTTAGTGAGGAATTTGGAAGTGCAAATTATATGCTGCTGTCTCTTGAATAGGGAGGAGCAGAGAGTCAACTGTTGTTTTTTTTTAAAAAAACAACAGAGGCAGTGTTAATTTCAATAGCAAATACAAAACTTCAGAAATATATTAAAGTTCGTTTTGCCAAAGCATGGGAATTTTACTTTTCTCATTTCTTTTTACAATAATTTAAAAGAAAATACTTAGTCTCTCATTTAGTCATACTAAATCCATGGAGGGCTTGGACATTATGGCTTGAGATGTGTTTCAGTATCATGAACCTGAACGAATTGCTCAGGCAATTATTCAGAACTCCAAGGACTTACTTACAGATTGGATGCAGTTTCCCAAAGCATAGCAATGACAACCTTTGAAGCTGACATATTTTTACAAATAATATTTGCAAGGACTGTTTTTCTGATCCATAATAACAACTCTTTTATAAATTTAGAGGCAGAAAAATATTTTCTACTTATCTCGAAGAGGTTTCTCCTAACAACCAATTAAGAACCTGAACATTTCAAAAGTTAAATTATGTAATTCTGTCAGCACTTGGTGTAAAAACAACTCACGAACATCAAAATATACAACGTGGGAAAGATAAGTCAAAGGTACATTACTTAAGCAGTGATTAGAAGCATGCAGAACTTTCCTTCTTCAATCACCCATTATTGACCCTTCACTTTAGCTCTGCATACTCTGCAGAGCCTTATTCCTGACTTTAACATCCCTTCTTTGCTTTCTGTGCTTCTAAGCAAAGGTTTGTTGTATATCATTTAAGGTTATAATCAGGCCTCATTCCTGCATATGAACTAGAATGCCACACATCCATGCAACTCCAATACAAATGATTTAACCCAGAAATGCATGAAAACAGTCCAGATTCTTAATCAGAGTCATGATGCCCACTTGTTCTTGATTGGATCTAAGAAATAATAGACAAATAAACAGCAGCTTCGGGGTATAAAGGTATTAGAATTTGTCAGTGAAATATCACTCATATTTTCTCATAGGCACCAAGGTGAAATTTAAAGTCATGTGTTCCTGAAGTTCAAAGTCTTAATCCACAATTTACAAACAGAGTAGGGTTAATACTAACTTCTTCCAAGGGTATACCTTAGATCTCCCAGTTCCCTGGGATGTCCAAGGTCTTTGTCCAAATCTGTATGTACTTGGTTGATTTTGGTGGTGGAGTTTGAATTTTTCCTAAAGGAATGTTGAAAGAAGTAGTGTGTATATGGGCAGAGAATGGAAAACCACCAAGACTATAACACAATGAGCATATCTTTGACAATTAAATAATGAAATACTTCCCATTTGAGCAGTATATCGGCACTGCCTCAAGATCAACAAAATGAACTCCTTTGGGTAGCCCATGACTCTGCTTAATTCTTGGCTTGGTGGAGATTCTCCTTGTCAAAAATTTTAAGATCATTCTTTGGATATGGAGTACAAAGATAAGAGCCAGTTGCACTTCACAGTTACTTCAAGTTACTTAATTCCTTTACAAGACTACAAATGTTACACAGAAGTATTCTTTAAGTGAGGGAGATTTTTTTCCATGATGTTTAGGGGTCAGATCCTGAAAGCCCTGGTTCTTGCTCATGCACCATAGCATCCACACATTTTTATAAATTTCAGACAGGTATGATTTCACTTTTGGTCATGAAAGAGAGAAGTGTCTGGTACCTAGGCTAATCTAGGGACAAAAAAAAGACATGGGGGCCTGTTGGGCTTCTCCTGTATGAACATATTTCTAAGAGTAGGCACAACAGGTAGAAAAGCTTAGTAAGTTGTGTGTATCCCTAGAAGGCAGAAAAGGAAACACATAAATTACATCTTTGCACTTCCTCGAAGACTGGAAGAGCAGAGGCACAGAAGAAGTCTTCATTATGACATGGCCTTATCTTCCTCAAACTTTGAAAGGGAATCCCTCCCTCTTTGAAAGTTTGGTTTCTGTACTTTCAGATTACTTTAAACAGCCAGGTAAAGAGCGAAAACAGTTTTGTTTCTTCTTTCCTGATCTCTATGTTTTTCCTTTTCTTGTTTTATTACAGTGCCTAGGAAAACCAGTATCATATAAAAGAGAGTAGTCAAGAGAGATATACTTTCCTTATTCCTATTATTGCTGGAAAAACCTCTAGCTTTTCATCATGATTTTATTAACTGCAAGAGTTTGCAGATGTTCTTCATTTAATAAAGTTAGAAAGCTACCCTTTATTACTTGTTTTCTTGTATTTATATGAGTGGGTGTGTAGACATTTCACATAACTCTTCTGCAACTATTGACATTATCACATAACTGTATTTTATTAGGTCATTGATAGACTAAATTACATTAATTGATTTTTACATGTTGAATCAGCCTTGTATACCTAGAATACAACCCAAGTGTACTTTGTGTAATTTAATATTTCCTAAGGTACTTTATTAGTAAAATCTCTATTGCATCATTTTTTTTCACCTCAAATTTCTCCTGGGTAATTTTGTTGACTTAGTATAAACCAGGAAGTAGTTTCTCTATTGGAAGAGACTACAACGAACTTACTCAACTGCTTCCTTAAATGGTTGCTGGAATTCACTAGGACACCCATCTGCACCCATTGCTTTCTATTTAGAACAGTTAAGGAATTTTAAATTTAGAAATTTAAGGAATTTGTATACTGATATAGGTTGGAAACACTGTGGCGGTTGAGTTGTTCATAGCACTCACTCATTATTATTCTTTTAATAGCTTTATGAACTATAATAATAATGATGTAGAAGTGATAGAATTGGTAATATAAAGGGTTTGCTGATAAATTTAGTTAGGAAACTTAGACAGACCTGTTAGAGATAAGGGAAATTGAGCACTTTATAATGGAAATGTTTATTCACCAGGACTGACTAGCCATTAGGCTCCATTCCTATGACAGCCCACACTAACAACTAGCCATTAAGCCCTGATTCACATCCCAAAGGATATACTTCTAATGGGCAACTCATGGGGGGGCAGCATAGAGTCACAACTATTGTTAAATTCTGATATGCCATTGAGTTTCTTTTGCCCAAAGACCTCAATTTAAAATCATAACTTAAAATCATACTTAGATGACCAGTGAGACTTTTTATTTTATTCATGAATCATTTTAAACTATATTGTAAGCATTAAACATTTTTTTTCAGCTACTGATTTCTAGTTTGGGTCAACTGCAGTTAAAAAAACCAAACCATATGATATCAATTTGTCTATGTTTAATGATGTTATTGTATGCTCTAGGATATCATATAATTTTTGTACATTAGTGTTCAATGCACTTTTTGTGAATAAAAACAACTCAAATGTCCACAATAAATAAAATGAAAAAATCACATTTATTTTCACACAATACAACTCAGAAATTATTTCAAAAATAAGATGCCAATACATACAACAAAGAAGTTAGATCAGATAGTACATACTACATGAATTGTATCTATGTACAATACTAGAAAATGCAGACTCTTCACTAGATACAGAATTGAAATGATGGAGTGAGTCAGTTTCTCAATATGTAGTCCAAGCTAGCTTTCAACTTTCAATAAAGTCTAAGCTGGCCATGAACTTCAGTCTTCACTGCTTTGCATTCCAAGCTTTAAAACTCTAGGTGTGTGTACCACCATGCATGGCTTTGGTAATCTTTTTTTTTCCTTCATTAGAAAAATACTACGACACTTTCTTCCAGTTTTCAGAAATTCTAAAAGGTAGCCACTGTCACTCAATTTGCCATTACTTGTTGGCTATTTCCATGATTATGTTTTTCTTAGTTAAGATTTCTATTTGTGTGAAGAGACACCATGACCATGACAACCCTTATAAAGGAAAACATTTAATTGGGGTGGCTTGCAGTTTTGGAGGTTTAGTCCATTATCTTCAGGGTGGGAAGCAGGACAGTGTGCAGACAGATGTGGTGCTAGTGAAAAAAAAGCTGAGAGTTCTACATCATGATCTGCCTGGAGCAGAAGCAACTGTGTATCACACTGGACATAGTTTGAGCATAGGAGACCTAACAAGGCCACACCTACTTCAACAAGGCCATAATTCATAATAGTGCCACTCCCTTTGGGCATTCAAAAACCTAAGTCTATGGGGACCATATTCATTCAAACTATCACAATGTCCTACCTTGTTTGTTTTCAGTGTAAGTGTGCTGTGACTTGGCTGCTCCGGGTAGAGAGTCGTATGATACAAAGCTAACATTACATTTTCAGTCCTGCTGTCCCTATTTAGTGATTTTCTCTTTCTTCTTCTGTTGTTGCCTCTTTAATTATCTCCAGGGTCTAGTTATCTTCAGGGAGATCTAAACGTACAATATGTTGTTCAAACTAGAGACTTAATTATATTTTTGAAGCCTCCCTTTTCTGTCTGAAAAAATCAATTGTAAGTCCGGAGAGAATCTGAGAAAAACCACAGGAAAAGAATACAATAGTCCAGGAAACAAACGGCTTTGAATTTTTTGCCCTCTTTGTTTTGAGAAACAGTTTCATTCAGTGGCCCAGGCTGGTGTGGAACTCACAGTGCACTCTAGGCTGACCTTCAACTTGTGTCCTTTATGTCTCAGTGCTGGGATGGTATGCATAAGTTCCCATGCCAAGTTAACAACTAGTTAAACTTTTAAGTGAAGTGGAAACCAACAAAGACATAAACAAATAAAAATATTTGGGTTTAGCAGGATGGGTCACTGGGTAAAATTGCTTGTCATACAATAATATTATCAATTGCCTGATAATGTGAGGTCAATCACCTGAACCCACAGTCGGGGGAGAAAATCCACTTCTGAAAGTTGTTTTTCTGACCTCCACATACAGGCTCTGGTATGCACTCCACAATAGTAATAAGAAAAACAAAATTGTTAAAAAATAAAATATTTTAAAGATGTATTGGAGAGAAAGCAAATAAGACACACTATTGTATTGATGTTGATGGATGAGAGTATATTTAACTATCTTTCACATACTACCTCCTTCAATCCATATTTGTAACAGCTTAAGTAAAAAATACATCCTTTTCTAAAATACGAAGGCTCTAAGATTCCATTTTTTGATTGGAGGCAGAATTACTCACAACAAATAAAAATGTATTTTCTTTGGCTACAAAGATGGCTCACTGGTTAAGAGCAAGTACTTCTCATGCAGAGGACCAGAGTTTGGTTCCCAAACCTACATTCAATATCTTGCAACCATCGGTAATTCCAGCTCCAGGGTGTCTGATGCCTCTGGCCTTGCTCCATTTCCCCATACACATACACAACATAATTACAAAATCATTTTAAAAATAAGCCTTTTAAAATGCATCATGACATACCTATATCTCCTAGTCTCAAATATGCGAACTAAGGACTTTCCAGTTATATGAAAATTACCAATATTAATTGACTGGGTTCCCTGGAATAGAGTCAGTTTTCATTAATCTCCACATAAACAACAGATCAAAAGGTGGTTGTCGGCTGCTGCTACATCTGTCAATTTGCAAAGGCTTAAATACTAACACTTTGTTGGGGTAAATTGTTGTAAAAGAAATTCAAAGTGATAAAAACTGATATTATAAAGGACTTATTAATAGATTTGCTTCGGAAAGATTAAGTCACACATGTAAAACTTAGCCTGAGTAGCACTACTTACAAAACACTGCAAAGGTAAGTAGCATGTTCACCAGGCCTAAGAAAGATGAGTAAAATTTATGATGCTAGAATGTGAATGTTTATTCACCAGGGCTGACCAGTCATTTGGCCCTGATTCCTATACCAAAGCTATACTTCTAAGGAGCAGCTAGATTTGGAGAAGCATAAGGTGACAGTGATCACTGAGGTCTAGTCTGCCATTCAATCTCCTATGTTCCTATCGGGAAAAACAAATGCTGTTACAGGGAGCCCACCAGAGAAGAAAACTCAGACACTGTTCATATCCAACTGAAAGTCTTTATTCCAGCCAGCTGGGACTACACTCAGATATTCAGGACCCAAGTATAGCACTGCAATTTAGGGTAAGGGGTCTTTAAAGGACAAACCATATCCTGCTACCTGGCTCTGCAGGTATGTTAGCAAGCAGTTTAACAAAAACTAATTCGCTGGAAGGGGAGGTTTGCATAAGCAGGCAGTTTAGCAGAAGCCAAGATAAATTAGCTGGAGCATCTTGAATTCAGGTTCCTAGTACAGAGTTGGGTAATTTTCCACATTAAGGAGATCAAATTCTAGTCAAACCTAAAACAGCTTTGACAGGAATGATGAAGGAACACGAAGATGAAGGAACCTCAATACCATCCTGCTCTGCCACAATTCTGCCATGTAGAAAGGATGGCCCTTGGTAACAACTATTCGAAAAGGAATAACACTGGTACACTTAAAAATAATGATGGCAGTGTCTTTGTTATATAAATCTAGCTACTTAAGTGACAAGAATTGCAGTCTCCTGACTGTTTAAATTATTATAAGTGTGAGCTTCAACCAGGAGAGAAAGAGATTTTAGCATGACAGTGTTTGTGGGACACATAAGCCTAAGTCAATAAAACCTTCCATTCATTTCTGACTCTTATTTGAGCATTGCCACAGTCGGCCATGTACACTTTGGTTAAGAGTCTACAAAATACCTTCTAAGTGTGTAGAATAATTTCTCTCTAAGAAGGCATATTATTTTTAAAACACGACAACGGGTAAATATGGGACCTAGCTTTCCAGAAATTTTCCAGAAAGTCACTGGTCATGGACGAGTTAAACACATTATTCTGGTCTTTGTTTTCATATCTGGCCTCTGACCTGCAGCATCCTATGGCAACTGGAAACCAACTCTGTGGGTTGCTAACTAAGTAAACAAGTTGCTAGGCAACCTCACAATTTGAAATCAAGTGCAAAAGAACGACAAAGAATAATAAGAAGTTTCCATGACAAAGAGAGAATAGAACATTTTTAAAGTCAAAGACATGAAAATTTGAGTCTCCACTCAATTTGCAGCTGAGTCACCCTAAGTAAAATCATTTAATCTCCACTTTAATGAACCGAGGCAAATCCAATCTAATCAGGAATTAGAATTATTTGCTATGTGTAGGAAGATCACTACACACCTCTGTTATTACCTTGTTTTCTGTTTTGTTTCCTTTGTGCTCTTTTTTCAACCCAGAGACTCTCTTTTATTAGGCAATCACTTTGCCACTAGGCTATATTCCCATTCCATTGCTATTATCATTACTCTCCATGATGCCCCTTCTGTTCTCCATTTGCCATGTGGAAACTCTATTGAGAACGGGCTGTCTTACTCCATTCCTTTTCTCCTGCCTTTGCTTTCTGATCAAAGTTTCAGAGAGGATTGAACATGCTGGCCAGAAAGAGATATTGCTGTAAGGTACAGGAAGGAATGATTCTGTTCTACGAGGATGTCTACAAACTGCAAATATGTCTCTCGTATCCCCATAGCCATCCCTACCAACCAAATCGCCATGCATGCACCTACCTCTTTTTGCCCAGTGGACAGGTGTGAGTCTTGTCTCAGTGCCTTCTCTAGACACTTTTCTTGACATTCCAAAAATATTTAGCACCCATAGAACTTCTCCTCTAGGATGTTACTACTCTGACATGGAGGCTTACTTTGAGAAAGCACACAGATCTCTAGGATCCACAAATTGTGTCTAGATCTATAATTTGCCTCCCCAGATCACTGAAATCCTCTTGTTTAAAATGCAATTCCACCTCCCAGTTGCCATGGGAATCATCAAAATTACCAAATCAAGTGTTCCAATCTTTTAATAAGTACTTTAATGGATAGGATTCACTACCTCAAACATGCAGAGATCACCCCAAAGTCCCTTCAGTACCACTGTGAAGAAACCTGAAGAACTGTTTTATAGGTGTTTCTGGTTCCAGAGTTTGTAGGTACTCATAACAACCACAGTTCTTTCACCTAAATAGTCCATTGCCAAAGATAATTAAAGAGTAATTTCGATTCTTACTCCCCATGCTACCTCTCCACAATGCTTATTTTCTTGGTCCTTTATTTAGTTATGGGTTATCTTTGTGGCTCATCATTTGGCTTCAATTAAAAGTATACTTTTCTAGCTAGGTTCTGGAAATAAAACCCTAATTAGATACCTTCTTGGTATCTATTCTGTGAGAACGATTACGTTCTAGGAATTTTCGTGCAATACTGAAGGGTGACATATCCTAGCTACTGAAATTTGTATACAAAGGAACTTACCTAATCCTAACTGCCTGAGGTTTCAAGGAAAATTAAGAAAAAGTGAGAGCATATGATTTCCATGTAAATAAATAAAGAAATAGCCAAATAATTTTGATTCCATCCTCTGCCTTTCCACTACCCCTACCCCTTGACAAAAGAGTTTCCTGCTAGTACACGGCTTCCTGGGAGCATGGGATACATTCCAGATGTGTTTTCTGAAGATATCTCTGGGCTTCGGCTATTACTGCTTGAGAGACAAAAGCTTGAAGCTATCATCAAGAATAGACCTCCTGTTGCGCCGAAGCTTTCTTTGTCGATGCTGGTACCAGACTACACCACCAAGAGCCAGAGCAACAAGAAGAAGAATTACACTTATGGCAATCAAAACAGAAGACAGAATCTCAGCATCCTTTATGGGAATCTTCATGCCCAGCAGCTTCACATTGTCTTCTCCAATGTCTCTTAGGATCACTGCTGAAATGGAAGAAGAGGAAAGGGTATGATACCCAGACATGAGATTACCTTTTACAGGCATCTTCTAGATAAACAAGTCCATGAAAATAGGACAGAAGACCTGTCCCCATTCCTAAAACCAGCTGATGAAGATAGATTTTAAATTTATAATCAGATAATTCATATAATTACAATATCACAGCTGGAAGCTCTCCTTGTCAATCAGTGATGAACCATTTTTTTTCACCCATGGGGAGTCCTAAGAGTCACTGGAGAATACTTAAAATCTTATGCTATAGAAAAAATAATTAGACTTGATCTGCATGGACCCATGGAGTAGAACTAGAAGAAATAAGTGAAACTTCATGAAGAACATTGAGTCAATCCAACTTATCAACATTCGTTTTAGCCATTAGACTGTGACAGCTTGCCACCATGCTGTCTGGACTCCCACCTGTACAGATCATGTTAAAAGTAATTTCAGCTAGATCTTTTCTGATGATTGTGATAGTTGCTGTCATATAAACATTTCACTGTCCTTAATTGGTCTACATGACAAATCTCAGAATTTCAAGTCGCACATTCCAACCCTGTCATTCAGGCTCTAAACTACCTTTCTAGTCTTATCTGATATGGTTCAACCACAGTAACTCAACCTTTATTTCCTGTAAACATGGCACCTCTATATGTTCTGATTTTGTTCATGTATCTTACTTTGCCTGAATAATTTCCAACTTTTATTTTTCTTTGTAACTCCATGTTAAAAGTCACATATCTGCAATTCATTTGGACAATTAGTGGTGCATATCTCTAGGGTTCCAAATTGGCTGTGTTCTGTCTGAACCTATGATTTTTCTAGTCTGTGACCTAGGACTAAATGACTGAATCCCTAGTGAATCTTAGTTTACTCTTTTAGCAAAATGTAGATAATGATGACCATTCCCAAAAAAGGGGATTATTATCAGATTTGAATGAGTTAATAATATGCATGAAATATTTAGCATGGTAGCTGGTAAACAGCAAATATATAATAATTATAAGACAGTATTGCTATTTACCCTTTCTGTGCACAGTATCTAACATTACAATTATTATTTCTTTGTCTCATTCCATTTTTAGGCACTGGAAAGTAGCAATTATGTCTTATTTGTTTTTGTGCCCCCGGTAATTGACACTTGTTTGATGAATACATAATTGGAAGAATGAACGTTCTCACAGAACTGAAAGAAGATGCAAAGTAATGAGTTCCAATAGAAACTGAAAGCATTCTGGTTCTGAGTTTACATTCTGGCATTTAGTCTTCTTGTGACCCTGAGCAAACTTCCAATTTAGAGTATTAGTGAATTTTGTTAGACCTACAAATTTGAAAGATTTTTCCTCAAGTGAGAGTTTATAAAAAATTCACATATAATATTTATGTATACAAATATGCACATATTATATACACATATGCACATGCATAAATGCATATGTATATATACATGTGTAAAAAATGATAAATGTATACCCACACATACAGTTATACATGTATGTGTATACACACACACACATATATATATATATAAACTATAGGACTTTAGGTTACTTGAGTTGAAGGAAATGTGATCTGTACACTGCCCATTCAACCTTATCTCAACTTCCTCTAACCTCTCTAGCACACATCCCAATCCATGGCTAACAATTCATGAGACAATTAAGTAGATGACAGGAGCTTTACTATTGAGAAGCTGGTTTTCAGTGGAGCTGAAAATCTCCAGAGTAAACTGACACTCTTTAGTGTCCCCTTTAGGTGGGTTTTTTAGTCTTTTGTGACAGGATCTCACTATGAGTCTAGGTTTGTCTAGAACCAATGAGTCTCCTGCTCCAGTTCCCAAGTGTGAGGATATCAGGCATGATAGCAGGTCTAATAGTCTTTGTACCTCACACAACTTTCTGAATCTTTCCTGGTAAAAAGGCACAAATGGAGTAAAGAATGAAAGAATAATTTTGACCTAGGCATCATAGGAAAAGAATCTTTAATTTCTCAAAGGGAAGAAAACGAATGGTTCCCAAGCTACAATTCCTTGATATTCTGTAGAAGAAAAATAAAAGAACAAAAGTAGTTGTTAATGTGCATCTGGTATTTGTTCTCATCCCACATTGTCTATGCAGGAATCCTTGTTTTGGCTACAACTCTTTCAGGACCAACCTAGCAGGATTTGGAATTTTCTTCTCCCTCATAAAATAGTTCGTGAGCTAAGGTTACAGCTTTCTATGTGACTGTTTCCCCAATCCAGAGGTTATCGGGAAGACACAATGTGAATAAACATGTCAAGTGTCACTAAATACTAGTTCACTGGCTTATGACATCTTACAGAAATCTTAAGTTGTTATATTATGGTGCCGAAGTTTAGTCATGCTAGAGGTATCACACACACACACACACACACACACACACACACACACACACACACACA
>LOJH01010565.1:13739-25158 GCA_001685095.1 Ellobius talpinus
AGTTGGGTTCCCCTATATCAATTAACAATTATAACAGTCTCCCAGTTATATCCACAGGTCAATATTATTTGGGCAACCCCTCAATTGAGATTGTTTTCTCAAGAAACTCTAGGGTATTTAAAGTTGACAAGTGAAGGTTAATAAGTCAGTACTTTTAACTTGATAGGTAAGGAGTTTTAGGTGAACAATATTTTAATCTGCTTGATGATAATATCTATTTCACTATGTGTGTATGTATCAAAATATATTACTGTAGATCTTAAATATATGCTGTAAAATGACTGTATATATAGAAGTGGAACAATAAATGGGTGTACAATAAAGAACAATTGGAAACATAATGGTGAATGAAAAACAGATGGCATCTATTTAATAGGAAGTTAATTTAGGATTCAATAAAACAGAGAGAAAAAGGAAGCAAAAAAATCTTTCTACTTCCTATACATTTTCCAATTCTATAACACTCAGCATATGTACAGGAAGTATTTATCTATCGTCCATAAAAGTCTGTCTTGAATAATGAATGCTGTAAAGAATGTGGGAATTAAGATATCTCTATGAGGTTTTCATTTCATTTCCTCTGTGTATAGACCGTAAGGGAGACAGCTAGGTCATTATGATAGTTCTTATTCTTCAATTATATTTTCAAATGTCCTTATTTCTTATTGTCAATTGACACAAATAGTTCTGCCTATTACTTGTATACATTAAGGTGGCCAGAAGTAAATATTAATTAGTGTTTCTATGTGGAATGCACATTACATTTATTTTGTTAACGTTTTCCGAAGAATCCTCCAGATAGGTAACCAACTATATTCACCACATTATAATAATAGATTCCTCAGTGATGGTCCTGAAATTGTGTAACTTTTAACATAAATCTTCCTATGCACAATTCAGTGCTTACAATCACACAGTTTATGAAATCATAATTCCACTCTGTATTTATAAGATTACTATTGGAAACTTCACACATGAGCAAGTTTGTGCAATATTTGCATTGTTCAGTCTAGCTAATTTTGTCTTCCCACCTTAGCTGTTATGAGTGAGACAAGTTATGTTTTTTCCTTTTCAACTGAGTAGTAATACACTGTGAATATAAACCACCCTTTCTTTACACATTCAATCATTAATGAATATACATATTCATTCTACCTCCTGGCTCTTGTGGACAATGTTCATCAACCACAGACATCTACCTACCACATTGACTTAATTCCCTTGGAATATGTACCCGGAAAAATATAAATTGTATGCTAGTTCCTGTTTTTAATTTTAAAAACAACAGCAAAAAATCTGTTCATGTGATGTCTCATCAATTTCTATTCCCCAAAGTTGCACAAATGTTCCTTTGCTCTGAAGTTTGAAAATCCTTATTTTTTTTTCCTATTTGGTTGCGATTCTTTCCTTTGCTACAGTTCTTTGAATATCATATTTTATATGTATGTTAATGCATATACAGAGTGTGCTTGAGATATTTTGTATATTTAATTTTGGAAGATAAATTTTAATCCATTAAATTCTTAATATTCAATGAAAGAATCATATTCAAAGAATTAATATTCAAAAGAAGCGTCATCAAATGCTTTTTACTTTTTTATCATTCATGAAAAAATTAAAAATATCTTTATTATATATTTCTGCATAGCAGGACTAGACACTTTCGATCCTTAAAAATACAAGCTACTACAAACCACTGTACTGCACAGAAAGCCTCAAGAACTTTGCTGTAAAAGGAAACATAATTGTAGGCCTTTATATGCAACTAAAATTAGCAGCTGTTATTTTTCTACTGCAGAAAAAATACATCTAATAGCAGTTTACTGAAACTCCATCATTGCAAAAAGTCACTAGTATAAGAAAAAAATATAATCAGGGAATCACTATGTTTAGCTCATTTCTCCATCTTATCAGATAACCACCAAATTTCACAGATTTCTAAGCAGGACTAGAGAAATCAATTTCTTAGTTATGAAAAAAAATCATCCGGTACTTTGGGATTTGAATCATTCATTGTCAATAATGGCTGTAACTACCATTTAAAAATAATCACTATAAAATTTTAGGTACATAGTATGGTATAAAGATGTAACACAAAGTGTAAAAATGCATGGAAAGAAAAACATGCTCCCTTGATTTAAAATTAAATTTACAGATATAAAGTCGATGAAAAAAACTTAACATTTATTTATAGAATTCAGCTTAAATTAGTTATCCAACCATATTTTAAGATTTTTATAGTGAGTTCTTATTATTTTGGGAACTAACTTGCTCTTTGTAGCAAAAAATAATACAGTCTTGGTATGTCTAAAGACAAAATTTTTGCTTTATCTTCAGAAAACTTTTTATTGATGTCTAGGGAAATTGTTTATTAGGTGGCATTAAAATTCCCTGGAAAGCAAAGTAGAAAGTATTTATTTTGTGTTCTGATAAGATTTATTCTTGCTTCTGATAGCCAATATCTCAAGAAGGAAAAAAAAACAATTTTATTTTCTTCTCCCCTTTTATTATGGCTTGTCTTCAATGTCAACTGAACTAGATCAGGAGTCTCATAAAATACAAACTTCTAGGAGTGAATTTGAGGGTATTTCTCAGCAGATTTAGCTGAACATTCTGAATGTTGGTAGCATAATCCCCATGAACTAGGTTCCTGAATAAAAGAAGTAAAAAAGGTGGATGCAGCTGAGCAACCACATTTTTTTCTCAATTAAATACTGAAGATGAAATGTGTCCAGCCATTCCACACAACTTTCCCTACCATAACTGATTATATCCGTCAAAGTGTGAATCATATTAAAGTTTCTAATATGCTCTTTAACAAGAATTAGTTGCAGCCAATTAGCAACTTCTTTGCTGGTAAAGTGGAAGAGAACCAGTTATACGGGCCTTTCTACAAGATCCATGTCACTGGCAGTAGCACGGATCAATGAAAAAGTGTTAAATGCAAACTCCTTATAAACACCTTTTATTGTAGTATTTGGGAAATAATTGTGTTAATTATTTTCTCTATCTGAAATACACATTTTCTTGAGAGTACTCTCTTCTGGGAGGTATAATCGTGTTAGGTCTGCAAACCCACTGCTTGTTCCTTGTTATTGTCTTTATACTGTAGTAACTCTAAATGTCCCTATTCAGTGGCCCATCTTCTCTACCAAATCTACATTTCAATTCAGAATTGAGATGTCAGTTTTCTTTTACTTTCTTCATTGCATATTCTCCTTTGGGCATATTTGTAGCAGCTGTTCACTATATTTCAGATTTCTATGCTTTTGGTGTTTTCTTCCACTTCTTAACTAATTATCTTTAGTAATTAATTGTTTCAAAACTAATTGTTTCACAACTTCCATGTAATGATTTCTGGTATAATTTAAAGCTCCTAATAGAATTCTGACTGATGCAGAATTGGTTATAGAAATAACCTTAGAAGGTAGAGATTAAAGATGCATTCTGAGGGTTTACCATATTCTTGAATTCCAGCACAATGCTGACATACTATCTTTCAGGATAGAGCAAATAAAAATTCTAAGCACAAAGCAACATTACAATTGATCAAGCTACTCCTGTGTTTGATATTATAAAGTACCATATCAAGTATATGGCTTCTGAACCTAGGTGGTAATTGCATTTGATTATTTGACAATGATGACATTTATAATTGCCATGATGTAATAGCAGACTTCTTAACACAATGGAAAAAAGTACAAAACTAAACAACAGTTCAGGTCTTTTAACACTTAGTTCAAATCATAATCTAAAATAGAGACATCTATCAAGTCAGCTTTGAAGAATATCTGATAGTTTTGTCATTGAATTAATATTACATAACCAAATAAGCATATGAGTTATTAAATGACATTGGCTGCATTCTCAGTTTCACCTTATTTTTATAAAAATATTGTGTTGATTGGGAAAGAAGGCATGCTTTGAAACTGGAAATGAAGCACATTTGCACTCACTGTAAGAGACAGGTCAAAGTACCAAGTCAATATTGTCTTCCCTTTGGGGCAGAAAAGCTGTGTCTCAGATTTACCATTCTTTATTTAAATGCACGTGACAAACTCACTTTGGTAAATCCCTGGAAGGAAGATGCTTATTTTCTTTGAAATTTATCACAATCACATCTTTCTGCTCCTAGTCCCACATCTAGACTCAAATCTTTAAAATCTTCTTTTAGTACAATGATATCCTATAATCTTCAACAATCATTGAAGCATTGAATTGTTGGTTGGGGCTGTCAATGAGACACCAAAACATACACCCTAATGCTCTTAATGCTAGTTCACAAAAGTAATTATTGCCGAAGACACCTTGAACTTCAGAAACAGTCTTGGAGGTAAGTAAGATCGCTATTTTTTGACTCAGGTAGAGGTAAAAGCCAGTGACTGATTGCTTTGCTTTTCTGTTCTTCGGGTTGAACCCCAATATTTATATCTGAGTTTTTGTTAATCCTGCTATATTTGGCACCTAACATGTGGCTCAAACCCACTACCCTGAGATTAAGTCTCATGTTCTACCGACTGAACTATCTGCATTGTCCTATAGAACTTCTTTTTTTTTAAAAAAAGAAGACCTCTGAATGTAAATTTATCTTGTTTCTTAATTATTATCCATAACAACTTTTAACCAAAACTTTAAACAAAGATAAACATCCATAGTCCATTTTTTGAGAATGTGGGCACAGTTTTCTAGGCTACTTCCTACTGATCAGGAGCACTGATAATTTTTTGGGGACCCCCCAAAAATTCAGGATTGTGGTCAAGTCCTTATTGGAATATTCTGTGGAGCCGGATCATCTCAGCCAGCAGTCTTGAGGCTGTTTGGAATGTAGAACTCAGAGAAAGCTGCAACAGAGGTGCAATGGAACGTTGGATCATCTGTGCCATCCTTTCAGGGGTCTTCCTCGAACAAACTTTATTTTTCTTAACCCAGAATGCATCCACAGCTTCTCATTTCTTGCGGAAACAAAGGCAAAACCTCTTCTCAAAAGTAACAAAACTGGGCCTAGATACTCCTAAACTGGAATTGATCTGAAAGCCTCCCCCTTGAGAATTAGTTTTCATGGTACCAGAATGCTTCATGCAAGCTTACAAAGGGCAGAGGCAAACATTAGGGATCTACCCACCTATATGATGCATATAAACCACATCATGACCAACCTGGGATGAAAACCCTAGGGGTACAAGAGTAGCACATATACCTTACCAGTAACCAACAACTCTTTAATGGGACTTACAACCTTTTCAACAAGAGGGAAAAACATGCTTCATTCTGGAAACCTAGCTAACTTCTTAGGGCTACTGAAGTCATAGATTTTGGGGTTGAATCTACAAACACTAATTTAACAAACCTACATAGTTTCTAACAATTTATAAACATTTGTTGTTATAGTCACAGCTAAGCCTAATATTAACCCATCATCAAAACACTTCTCTTTGCAATATACAGAGACTATTATAGAAAACCACAATGAATTAAAGTGCAGAGTTGTGGAGTCAAGTCCCAGTGGTATAACTAAGAAAAAAAAAACTCTCACAAATACGGTTCAGAGACCATTGTTGAAGAGGGGACAGAAAGACTGAAGAGATTTGATCTCCTAATGACATTAGAAGCTATATGCATAAAGTTTCAGTACTAGGATTACCCAAACTGGTGCTGAACAACAAGGAAGCTAATGAATGAGGGGAAAAGACCACAAGGTCTCAAGCTTGAACAAATAACTATAGGGAAATAAAAAAAGCTGGGAGGTGCTCTTCCCCAGGGAAGAGCACAACAAGTGGCTTTCCAGTGCCAAATAATTATTCCTGAAAACTTGCATACAAGTAACCATTCTTCAAACTGAGCATGTTATATTTAGAAATATATACATGCATGAATATTCATATAAATGCAATAATAAGCATTTATAAAATGTTTTTATAAATTTATAAAAAAGAAGTCATTAATTTGAAGGAGAGCAGGGAGCAGTATATGGTTGTTTTTTGAGGTGAGAAAGGGAAAGAGGAAATGGAACTATATCATAATCTTAAAAATTAAAATATGTACATATATTTCTATAAAGTAGTTGTCACCTTTAATTTTATTTATCAACATATACCATGCTCTTTTTCAGATAATAGTTTTGTTTACTTTCTTTGAGTAATGCTGACTGATTCATTTATAGTTTTAGTCTGTGAAGTTTTAAATATAACCTTGATTTTTTTGGTAAGCATTTTGTTAACTGTATGCTATATCTTCTTATATTAAGCAAAATTGTTTACTCATCTGCGAAAACCCTGAGTATTTCATTAACAAGATATTAATGTAGATAGCTTAGAGGCAATAGGCTTTTATTGAATGTTTTGATTAGTTTTTTAGTTAATTGTTTTATGTTTTGAGATTATAATGTGAAACTGGGCAGGAGAATGTGGACTTACATAATGTGTTCCCGTGATTTGTCCCTCAGCACACCATAATCTGTGTTCAATATATATGTATATATTAAAAGAAATTTTTTTACATATATAATAATTATTTTATTGATTTTCTGTTTGAATGTTGAATCAAGGCCAATAAAACATATGTATCATTTAGACATAGTTAAACCTATGTTGTTATCAAAATACAGACAAAAGTCTCAGGTTTGCCAGATATATGTGTTTAAAGTACAAGGAAATTCATTCCTTATAAATTAATTCCTCTACAAGGATATACATAGTTATAATATTAAATTGATGCAAAATCACCTCAAAAAATTGTTCCAATGTCCTCCAAGGCAACTTTAAGGATTAGAAAATTGATCTGTAGAAAGTTTAAGCTTGAAATGGCAGTTTGGTTAGAAGAAAAATGAGAAGGAGTCAGGGTGATTCAATTCATCAGTGCTGATCTAAGCCTTTTTGCTGAAACCAACCTCTTCTGATACATGTTAAAACCTACAAAAAATACTGAATTTTAGTTCTGAAAGTGAGACATGAACATAACATAAGCCTTTGATCCAGCCTACCAAGTGACTTACTGTTCATTCCTTAGAGAAATTAGGGACTTAAGTATTTGTTTGATGAAGCACATGTTTTAAATTGAGACATTTAATTATTTGCTTAAATTTGATTAGCTAGAACTGATAATGAACATGATCATACAGCACAGATACACATGGTTTAGAAATAAATCTATGAATTTCCACATCAGTCTGCACAGCTTTCTTTACAGGTCTATGGAATATAAAACATGTTTTTATTATAATTATTTTAGAATTTTTTCATTTAACATATTCTTTATGAGATTTTCAGAAACGTATATCATTGTTTTGCTCATATTGCCTCCACCTCTACCCCATCTTCTCTCTTCTAGAGATATAGACATAGATGCATTTAAAATAAAATCTAGTTTTTATAAGCAAAAGAAAATGTATACAATTTTCCTGCCATTTTTTCTCTCAAATGTTTTTTTCTTGTTCTCCATTATGTTTCTTCCTGCCTTCAAAAATATCTCTTCAATTCCACGCACTTTTATTGTGTCTAGATCTAGCTGTTTCATATAATTTGGTACACATGGTATTTGTCCTTTTTTGGCTCCTTTACCCTGGTGATCTCTATGTCTATCCATTTTCCAGTTAATTTTGTAGCTCTATTCTTCATATTTGAATATGATTTTCCTTAGCAGTTCAATTTTAACTAGACATAACAATTCTGATTGGTTATGCTTCTCTAGTATAGATATACAAGAATTCTTAAGATTGAGATAATTTAGAGTGTTTGCATGAGAATATTGAAATTCATTTAGGGATAGTTTGCATGCCAATTGAATTTAATATACATTGTATTGTAGGAACACAGTAAGGGATGGAATTTGGGCTTTTATCAAAAACAGTAAGTTTTAGCTATGTAAAATGAAGCATTGAAAACAATTTAATTCTCTAGTGTTGGTTGCAGTGAAAAAAAATCATAAAAATTTTAAGAGTTCAAGAATGAAAGGAATTTGAGAAGATAAAAATGGCACTTTTGACAGAGGTAAATGGATGTGACAGTGCTGCATTTTGTGTAGCCACCTGTCAGTCAATTCGTGTTCTTAAACAAGGGGGAGGGAGCATCACAAGAACAAGGCAGTTCAGGTATTTTAAAGTGGCTACAGATATTTTGGGAAGAAAATGCTGCATAAAACTAACTAGTTGCATTTTGATAATGTTGAGAAATTTTATTTTGCTTATTTTTTAACAACATTCAAAACTCTGACCTTAAATTAATAAATTAACACAAGAATTGGTTTATACTCATATACACCCAATTGAGGGAAGAAGATTTTAAACAAGTAATCAGAGAAATATGTAATTTAGCTCAGGAAAACAGTAATAAAAACAAGTGATCAAAATCAGGCATCTGTCATAACTCAAGAGAGTCTATTCTAGTGAAATGAACAAATACCTTTACTAGGCTGTACATTTTCACAGAGATATCAATTAAAAAAGAAAATGTGTTATATAGTATTTGAAGGCATACTTTTCCAGATAAAAGCAAAAGTAATACCCTGTACCCTATACCAAACTTTGAGTACACAAAGAGTATCAGCAAGAAAAAGTCAGAACAGGGGGATTAGAAAAGTCTGTGGGAATGACAGAAAAGAAGACCATAAAAGAAGTCAATTTGTTCTAGTTTTAGAAGGTGTTTGCTGAGTACTGAAGAGTGTAGTGATATAAATTAATTTCTAGATTGATAAGACCAGTGTGCAGATATCTGAAGCAAAACTTGTAGGAGAAGACAAGTAGAAGCAAGCAGATGGGTAAGGGCATTTCAGCAGCATCTTTGAGGAAGAGAATAAGTTAAGAACCAAGTCCACATGAAAGGGAAATAAATGAACTTTTCTGATATATTGAATATTGATGAGAAGGAGAGAAAAGATATGGTTTAAAGCTAAGATTTTGCTCTAAGCTATAAAGTAAAATAGTATCTATACTAAAAGAGAAGTTTTGTATGAAATAATCTGACCAGATTTTGCTACCAACACACCTAAGCTTCTCTCAACCTTAGTCAGAGAAACATCTTTCTCTGGGGAATATCAGTCATTGGAGAGACATATAACTGATTAAGGTCCTGAGAATAAAAGATTCAGTGATAAGATCTAAATAAGACATTAATATTAATCCTTCAGCCACCAAGGGTCAAGAAATAGTGAAGAGTAATCTGAAGATATTTAGGTGCTGGAGGATGAGGAGTGGTACTCTAAAAGGCTGTATTCTAGAAATGCCATGGTTCTAATGAATTTACAGAAGTCATAGTTACCTTTACAAAATATATTCCAATTCAAGCCAGCCAAAAATCTTGACATAGTTAAGGCAGAAGAACTCTGGGCCCCATGCCATACTGAAGAGCTATTGATGGTGAATAGTTGATGTAGTAGAATCATTCTTTTTTGAAGATGTGGTCTATATGTCAGCTAGTACACTTCTCAGATACAAGTGGATGGCCCATGCCCATATACATATGGATAGCACTCACTAGACTTATCTTTTTCTCAAAATAAAAAGAGGGAAACTGGACAAAAGCCCTGAAATTGGGAGAAGAAAACTGTGAGGTGATACAGAAATGGATTGAGGGGATGTGGTGGGGAGATATGAACATAAGTCATTGTGAATATGTGTAAAATTCTCAGAAATAAAAATTCAAAGGAAAACTATTTGAGAAATGCAATCATTTGACCATAATAATACTAATAATTAAAATACTGCCCATGTTGAATTAGCATTTTAACTGTACAGAATGTGGCAAGAGACTGTGAAGATATTCTACAGTAGATAGGATCTAGCACTCTTGAATACATTTAATACATTCAAAGCAACTCCAAAATCCTGATGAAAGTTTGAATGAGATTAGCTGATTGAGTTCATTTGTTTGAATTCTCCATTTCCTGTTAATGGACCTTTTTGGGAAGGATTCGAATGTGTGGACTTGTTGAGGGAGGTGTAATTAAGGTAACTTTTGAGGTTTCAAAATCCTACTCCAGGCCCAATTTTGCTCTTCCTCTTCCAGTAACTTAAAGAAACATCATTGTATTAAAGTAAATCATAATAACATATTTTTCTAACATTGCATCTCTCAACTCTCATTAGAGATGCTACTTCTTGATGTAACTGGCCATTAGTCCAAAGGCCTAGGACCCGTCAAAGTTCACAGAATAAGATTTCAGTGTACTTAAAACTTAATAAGCCATTTATATCATACTCTTTCTTCCTCAGGCTAATAAATAATTACAGAATAAGGAAGAAGAAAGACTTTTAGAGCCAGGGGAGAGAATGACCATAACAAAACCATATTTTCAGGAATCAGGGAAGTTGCAAATAAGTTCTCACGACAACTGTGCCAGTATACACAAAACTTAATAAATCTCCAATCAGTCAAAGACTCAGGAGATAGTGTCCCTTCTGTAATTGTGGAGATTTGTGGCTATACGTTGTTTGTGGCACTATTAGGAAGTATGGCTTTGTTGGGATAGATATGGCCTGGTTAGAGAATGTGTGTCTTTGTGGAGGTGAGCTTTCAGATCTTATTATCTCAAGGCATGCCCAATGACTCAGTTTTCATCCTGTCACCTTCAGATCAAGATGTGCAGTTCTCAGTTCCTTCTCCAACACCCTGTCTGCTGGGATCCTGCCGAGTTCCACCATGATGATAATGAACTAAACATCTAAAACTGTAAGATATTTAATTAAATGGTTTCCTCCCTAAGAGTTGACCTGGTCATGGTGTCTCTTCACAGCAAAAGAAACCTTAACTAAGACAAATTGTGATCCCTGGCACATTGACCATCTTATTCTAGTAGATGGCTCACGTTCAAGAGTATATGTGCCCATAAACTGGACTTAGTACATTTAAGAAAGAAAAAGAAGTTTTTTTTGTTTTTTTTTTTTTTAAGTAGGGCAGGTAGGGCTAGAATGTAGTAAGACTTTGGACAGAATGATGAACATGGCCAAATATCTGCATGTGTATAAGAAATTCTCAAATAATTAAAATTTTTCTTTATTGTAAGATCACTGATTCAAGGTGGTGGTGGTGCATGCCTTTAATCATAGCATTCAGGAGGCAGAAGCAGGCAGATATCTGTGAGTTAGAGGCCAGCCTAGCATACAGAGTGAGTTCCAGGACAACTAGGATTTTTTCACAGAGAAATCCTGTCAAGAGCATTACAGAAATTCATAGACAACGAAAATGCCGAGTCATGAAGTTTAGTTCCAAATTCCATACCTACAAAACACTGCTGAAGCCAAAGCTCAGAGAATATTGTTTAAGAGTGGAAATAAAAATTGTAAGAGCTGGAGTGGTGTGGGAGAATTGTCTGTATTCTGTCAATTAGGTTTTAAATAAACGCTGATTGGCTGGTAGCCAGGCAGGGAGTATAGTTGGGAAAACCAGACAGGAAGTAGAGGTGGGGCAATGAGAACAGGAGTATTCTG
>LOJH01010566.1:14596-24944 GCA_001685095.1 Ellobius talpinus
CACACACACACACACACACACACACACACACACACACACACACTACACCTTGGAGACTGGATGATTCCAGATCTGAGGCAGAGAACATGCCAGATGAGATGTCATATTATACCAAAAAGCAAGAAAATTACTAATGACTAGCTGAGTCCTATCAAAGTGACTCAGGAATCAATTTGACGATGTTTCAATTGGCCGGAGATGGGGCAGATTGAGTATTAATAAGGATGGAAATATACCAAATAAGTTTAAATCTATGGATTCACAATGAGATTTTGAAGACCTCACTGCTGGACATGGTGGTGCCTACTTGCAACCCAGAGGCAGGAGGACCACAGTGAGCTCAAGGCCAGCTAGGACTATACAGAAATACCTCACTTAAAAAAAAGTTTAAAAAAAACTAATTAAATAAAAATCCCTCACTGCTCATATCCACAAAAAGCTGGGGAAATAATTCATTATTTCAAAGACTGATGAATAAAGAGAAAGAATCATGAGGGTTATAACATTTTTATTCAGACTCTTCCTCAGACCACTTTATTTTGTGCAGGGAAGTTTATCTTTTAGGAATCGTCCAGCTAATAAATAATTCTACAATCTAAAAACAACCATTTTATAAACCCTGCTGACATTCTTGTGTTCAGATTGAAGTATCACAAGACCACATTAAAAGTCACCACATGCCAAATAACCAAAGATAAATATCTCAATCCTGTAGAAATAAAGGAACAAGTTACAAAAAGACCTTGTCTTTAGCAAGCACATGCTGATAACACTATCACAGGGAGGTCCAGCTGAACCGTGCAGACTGCTTGAGCAAAATATAGTAAAGTGTAGAGCGTATAGCAAAGTACGGAGAAAGAATAGTTCTCAGTTTTAGAAGCTTAGAAGCCCAAGATCAGGGCCTTAGCACATGTCCACTGTCTAGAAAAGGTCTGCTGACGGCTCGTGTACAGCTATCTCGACTGACACTGCATCCTCACGTGGCGAAGGGCATGGAAGTGTCTGTCATAGGGTCTCTGTTGCTGAGAAGATACTCCATGACCACAGCAACTGTTGTAAGGGAGATCATTTAATGGGTGGCTTACAGTTTCAGGGATTCAGTCCTTATCATCATGATAGGCCATGGCAGTGTGCAGGTAGACATGATGCTGGAGCTGGGGCTGAGAACTCTACACCTTGCACAGGTAACAGGAAGTGATCAGTCTCACTGGGCATGGCTTGAGCATATACGAGACCTCAAAGCCCATCTCCACAGTGACATACTTACTCCAACAAGCCATACCTCCTTAGTGCTACTCCCTTTGGGGACCATTTTCTTTCAAACAACCCCAGAGTCCATTTTAGAAGGAACCAATCCTATTTGTGAGGGCTCTGACTCTATGATCCAAGCACTGCTCAAAAGCTCCACTCCCAAGTTCTGTCACTTACGGGATGAGAGCATCAAATAGGAGGCGAGGGGGGGAGAGCAACTCAGTGGCAAAGAGCTCGTCCAGCACGCACAGGCTCTGACTCTGATCCCCAGTGTGACAAGCAAACCACATTTGAACTCATGAACCTGGGGGAGGAAACAACATTCAGACCGTAACTGGATTCAAGAAGTGAATGCTGAATTCATGTGTAATTGTAAAGGACAAATGGTCCTGTTTCTTCAACAAATACATTGCAAAGAAAAGGGAGTATGGAGCAATTATAAATTAAAAGAGTCCAACCAACTAATTGTGTTGTGGAGTTCTGGATTGGAATGTGAATCAAACAAGCATAAACTGTGATAAGCCTGGGTGTGGTGGCTTCTGAGGCAAATTCAAGGTCAGCCTAGTCTACCTACTGAGTTCAAGGAAAGCCTGGGCCAGAGAGTAAGACTGTTGGCAGAAGCTTCTGTCCCACCAGCAGCTCCCAAATAAACACACTGGGGCTTATATTAATTATAAATGTTCCACCAATAGCTCAGGCTTCTTCCTAGCTAACTTTTACATTTTAAATTAACTCATATTTCTTATCTATGTTTTGCCAGGAGACTTGATACCTTTTTCCAGTATGGTTTGCCCGTCTTACTTCTCACTGTATGCTCATGACTCCCCAGCTCCACACTTCTTCCTCCCATCATTCTGTTTGGCTCTCCTGCCTAACTTTATCCTGTTGAGCTACTGGCCAATCAGCTTCTTTATTAAACCAATCACAGCAACATATATTCACACAACATAAATGAATATTCCACAGTAAGACTGTTTTAAGTGATAATTAGAGAAATTTAATAAGAATTGCAGGAAATTGGGGGAGGGGATGCTGGGGAGATAGTCTGAAAAGCCCTTGTCTTTGCAAGCCCAGGATCCACAATTGATCACTAGAACCCATGTAAGAAAATATTTTTCAACAAGGTGTGGTGACTCATGTTTAAGATCTCAGCCATGGAGAAACAGGCAGATCCTGGTGCTCCCTGGCTAGCCAGTCTAGCCTAAGTGGTGAGTTCCGGGTTAGAGACAGACCCTGTCTCAGAAAACAAGGTGCATGCATGATGTTCCTGAGGTGTAACACTGAGGTTGACCTCTGGCCTCTGCATTCATACACATCTGTGCACACACATATAAACACATAAACCCACATACGCATGAAAATGCACACACACATACATAAAGAGTTACAAGAATTATTAAGAACTGTTCAAATTTCGGGTAAAATACTGCTATATGACCCTTTAAGGATACTCAGGAAATATTTGCACATAAAATGAGAAGGGATCAGGGATGTGCTCCTGGAGGTGGGAAGTGGATGGAGTCAGTTAACCTATTCAGGATGCAGGGTTTAGGGGTTGCAACCTTTAGTCCCAGCACTAGGGGGGCAGGGTCAGGCAGAGCTCTGCAAGTTCAAGTTCAGCCAGGGCTACGTGAGATCCTGTCTTTAAAAACAGAAAGACGGACAGACAGGCAGGCAAGAAGTTTATTCATGAAATGGTTGAAGATGAGTTAAAACATACAAGAGGATTGATCATGACAGCATTTTGGAGTACAGCTAAAAAGAGGCACAGCTTCCCAATATCACCTTCTGCAGCTTGGGGTGGTTCCCTAGAGCAAAAGTTCTCAACATGTGGGTCACAATCCAATGGGGTTGAAAGATCCTTTTACGGGGTCAAAAATCAGATGTCCTATATATCATATGTTTACATTATGGTTCATAACATAGCAAAATTATAGTTCTGAAGTAGCAACGAAAATTAATTTTATGGCTGGGGGTCACTACAACATGAGGAACTGTATTAAAGGGTCACAGCATTAGGGAGGCTGAGAAACACTGTTTTAGACCCTACAAGTGAGGCTGTGGATCCTAAAAGAGAGCACACTGTCACACTGCCACATTGTTAGAACACATAACTCCTGCATCTAAGCCTCAGTGAACATAGAGGGGACAGAAAGGCCATAGGGCCAGAAGGCCAGGAAGTCAGTTGTAAGATCGTGTCTCCTAGGAATGGCTGCCTAGACAAGACCTGAACAATGACAATATCAAAAGATGTTTTAATGTAGGCATAAGCAAGAGAATTGGGAGAAAAAAAAGAGATGCTCAGAAAAAAATAAGGTACATGTGGAAACTCGGGGTGTATGTGTCAAAGACAGCAACTCACTGCTTTTACAGCAGGGTTTAGATAACAGGATTTCAACACAGGAATATGGTGGGGTTTGAAGTTACTATTTTTTATATCTATTTATTTATTTATTTTGATTTTTCAAGACAGGGTTTCTTTGTGCAACAGTCCTGGCTGTCTTGGAACTCACTTTGTAGACCAAACTGGCCTCCAACTCACTGAGATCTGCCTGACTCTGCTTCCCAAATCCTGGGATTAAAGGCATGTGCCACCACTGCCTGGCTCCGAAGTTTACTATCTTAACTTTGGGTGGTTCCTAAGGGGCACAGAGGGGATTGCAGTCATTCATGTAAAAATCTATTCCACAGGACTAGAGAAGGTGAGATATCTTTACTATAAAGTTTTCTTTGAAATACTCTGGCAATATCTGAGGAAGGAATGAGACCCTGCCCAGGGTCATACATGTTCAGGCTCTAAGCCTGGGTCATTGCTATTCTAACATAAAATGTTTGTCTATGAAAGGAACGTTATTCAACCCTTCCCAGCAAATGCCGATAATTGTGCTGGAGTTTTGGTTCTCATTTGCCGAGAGGCTTCAACCAGGCTCCAGAGTGGCTTCCTTTCCCTCTTGCGTCCCCATAATTTCCTTGTCTTTCTTTTCTCCCTACTTTTGTATATGTTTGAAATTTTTCCATAGCAAAGAATGTTCAAAATATGCCACCGAAAACTATTGTGTATTTCATGCTCACATTTAGTATCTTGAAAACAAGCTAAAGAGAGATTGAATGCCTTAAGAAACTGACTTGAGTTTCCTCGGTGTGATTAGATGGTTCAAGAGAGAGGACACATGGCTTGGAGGAGGTATTCATTTAGATCAGCACAGGCTCATGAAAAAATGCTTCTTTGCAGTATGGTATGGTGGTGCATGACTGTGATTGAAGAACCCAGGAGGCTGAGACAGGAGAATTAATTGCAAGTTTGGGGCCAGCCTAGATTACACAGTGAGACTATTTCAAAACAGAAAAAGATGCAATTTTTTTGATACTTGAACTTACCACACAAATCTTCATGTAACACATTTCTGGAAGATTATTGGTGAGCTATAATATTAAATGCATTCTTTGACATCCTGCAAAACAATGGTGTTCATTGCTATGGGTCCCCCAGCACTGCTAATGGGGTTTGTAAGGCCCCTGACTTGGTAGACTTATAGGAGTGAGCAAGTCTCAGCCATTGAGGTGCCTTCCATTAGAGGTTGAAATTTTTACTACAATTTTATAAGCGAGACAAATATGCCTGGCTCCTCTTCTGCAGTATTCTGTTCCTCTCCAAGGTCTTAGGAACGTAAGAAGATTGTATTCACTGACCAAGACTGCTGGGCTTGGACCTGGTCCCAGATTTGCAGCAGGGATCAGGGACGGCAAAACCCACACAGAAGCAGTGCCACAGCAGGCATGGCGGCAGCCTTGAAAGGAGAGAAATCCTGCGTGCAGACATCCTGTGACCCATGATGAGAAGCTGGTCTGCCCATTAGTCCCCAGAGCCTGATCCTTTCGTGGTCATACAAGCATTAACTCTGGTCTGTGCCAGGACAGGAACTACAGGAATGCAGGCAGTGGACTACCAATAAACAATTATGAAATCCAAGTGCACACATGGCTGTTGTGAGAAAAACCTATGAGGGGTCATGGAAGGAGCTTAGCTTCTCCACTTCCACACTGCAAAGCACATAGACACAGGCTTAAGACAGTGGCCATTGGTGCCTGGGCATCATCAGTGCCCGGGCACCGGGTGACAAAGCATATCACTTCCATAGCAGCTTCATACAGACGAGTCATTAACACGAGTCATTAACATAAGACGAGGATGTGAATGTTACTACTTCCATGTAATTAAAGACACATTGGTAGAATGCATAAGCCATGTTTTTGAATTTTGCACAAATCAGGGAGCCAAACTTCATAGATTCTGGTACAATCTCCACAAGTTTCGGGAAGTGTTAAAGGAAACATTAAAAATTCTATTGTACAAATGTAAATTAAATTTAGTTTTATACAAAACTGATTTATATGAAAGACTAAATAGTTTTAGAAAAATGTTCCATGTGAACCAGCAGGTCTACATGTGCCAACATTTGTTTCAGAATAATTTATTCAGAAATTTCCCCTAAATGTTGTCACAGGTTATAAAATACCGTGACAGTCACTCAGTAACAATTGCAAAAATCTTGTCAAAAACTAAAACACCTAAAGGGTACTTTCAATTTGTCAGTTTTCAGGACCAACTAATGTTAGTTTTAATTTTACCAGTTGAAAATAAAGTTGCAAAAAGTTTAAACTGAGCCACATACCTTTAATCCCAGCAGTCGGGAGGCAGAGGCAGGCAGATCTCTATGAGTTCGAGGCCAGCCTGGTCTACAGAGTGAGTTCCAAGACTACACTGAGAAATTCTGTCTCGAAAAACCAAAAACCAACTAAACAACCAAACAAACAAAAAGTTTAAGTTGAATGACCAATTAAATGAGCCATAGAAAGACAAGCCTGAAAATTTTCACAATCAGCCAAGATGCTACATGCAAAATGTTTTCTCATCCTTTATATTATACAAAATTACAACACCATGTTTTCAACTTTTTGGAAATTATGTTGTTAGTGATTTATCATTATTACATTACTTGTAATTTGTAAGTAATCAAACATTTCAAAGGAAAGCCTTTACAGTACCTTTATTGGTACTTTTTCCTTCTGCTTTTAAACCAAGGGCTTTAAACTTTCATTTTAAAGTCATTTCAAATTCTTACATGAGAGAAGGAGAAAAGCCATAATTATAAAAAAATGTTGAATGATTTTGTACAAACCCAGGATCACAGTGGGTTCTTTCTGATTGAGCTTGGTGAGGGTGATCTTTGATGACTAATAATTTGATGACCAATAATTTCACTGACTGCTTAGTAAAACTGAGTCACTAAACTCTGTTTTGGGGTCCAAGGTGGTTTGGGAACAGACTCCTCCTCCTCTTTCTCCTCCTGTTTGCTATAGGCATATATCACCAATGATAGTTAATCTTTTGTTGTTATTTTATTTTGTGTTTTGATGTTTTAATTTGTCTTTATTTGTTTTGCCATTATGCATGTATTGATTTTTTTTGTTGATGTCTCTACACCACGTATGTACCTGATGCCCTCAGAAGCCAGAAGGTCTCAGAGCTCCAGAACTAAAGTTACAGATGGTTGTGAGCTTCCAGGTGGGTGCTGGGTATCAAACCTGGGTCCTCTAGAAGAGAAGCCAGCACTCTTAACTGCTGAGCCATCTCTCCAACCCACTTTTGGTTTTTTAGTGATGATTAATTATAATTGACAGCTTGATGAGATCTGTGAGGGCATTTCTAGGAGGGATTAACCAAGAGAAGCCCCTCTACCCAGAGTTGACAACAACTCCCAATGGGTGACCCAGATCTAAAAAGATGCCCTTACTTTTTACTTAAAGCAATCTCTCCTGCTGCTTTCCTGACTCCGCTCCTTAATGGTTACTGTATCTTTCATTGCTGCTGCCACTGATACACTCCACCGAAGAATCAGACGATGTCTCTTTTAGCCTTCAGTGTGTGGTCTACAGACTAGTAACTCTTCGGTAATCTTCCCAGGCTTCAGTGCCAAATTGAGAGCGCTGAGGCATTCAGATTTGTGGACTGAGCAGCAACCAGGCAGGCACTCACCCTCCAGCATGCAGAGGCCACTGTTGACTCACTCAGCCCCATCATGTAAACTCGTCTAATGCACCCCCTTTTATAATACATATGCATTCTATTAGGTCCTTTCAGGAGAGCCCTGCTTAAAAAAAGTCCGAGTCCAGTTTAAGGGACAAATCTGAAACTAAACCTTAAATCATTCAGTTCTACCTGGCATAATTTCTGATTTGTTGGTTGCTAGCTGTGGTCCAGGAAATCTGAAAGCAATTGAGATATTTAGGAGCTGAGGTGGAGGAGATATTAATGTAAGTAAAGCAAAAGCTGAGAATCCAAACAGGGTTGTCAGACAGACTCCTTATATACAGCTTCACATCTCTACCAGCAAGAGAAGGGGTGTGTCCAAAGGACTGGGGAGATGAAAGAAACACTATTGCCACCCCAGATGTACAAAGGAGAAAATAGAAGGCCTTCCATCTTTTACCACAGATCGCAACTGACAGAGCTGAGCAGGAAGCCAGCTGAGAGAAAAGCCAGGGACATCGAACCTAAAGGAAACAGCCCATTGTGAGTGTAAACAGAACAGAGAAAGATCAGATCAGAAGGTAAATAAGTAAATTAGCACAATAAATGAGCCAAGGCTAATAGCTTCAGATTTGAGGGTTACCCAGGCATCTGAAAAATGCCAGTAGCCACAGGTTACTGGAAGTCTTCAATTATTGAGCTAATGCATTTAAAGCTCTCTCCATATGTTCTTCTCTGCTTTCTGATGCTGTAATGAACACCCGTAACCACAAGCAACTTGAAGAGGAAAGGGTTTATTTGGCTTACTGATCCCAGGCCACACTCCTTCACTGAAGGAAGTCAGAGAAGGAGCTCAAGGCAGGAACCTGGAGAGAGGAACTGAAGCAGAGGCCATGAAGGGGTGCTGCTTATTGAATTGCTCACCATGGCTCACTCACCCACCTTGGGCCGTGCCCTTCTACATCAACCATTAATCCAAGAAAATGCTCCACCAATTTGCTTATTACAGGCCAATCTTACGGAGGCAATTTCTCAATTAAGGTTTCCTCTTCCCAGATGACTTTAGCTTGAGTCAAACTGACAAATTAACTAACACATCACAGTAAATGGAGGCTAAGAAATCATCATTACTATTATTCCTAGTTTAAAAAGGGGGAGGGACCAGTGAGATGGCTCAGCAGGCAAATACATTTGCCACCAGGTCTGATGACCTAAGTTCGATCCGTGGAATCAACATGAGGGAAGGAGTTGACCTTTGATTCATTCCCACATGTAGTCCCCAGAGCATATGTACTTACATACATACACAGGCAGAATAAAAATGTAGCAACTTTTTTCTTAAAAAGGAAAAAAAGACTCAGAGG
Source organism: Ellobius talpinus (assembly GCA_001685095.1). Lineage (NCBI taxonomy): Eukaryota > Metazoa > Chordata > Mammalia > Rodentia > Cricetidae > Ellobius > Ellobius talpinus. The sequence goes on from LOJH01010566.1 coordinate 23,243, forward strand.
GGTTTAAGAGAGGATGCTGAGACCACTGGATATCTGAAACGAAAGGACAAAGGGGCAGTTTATTGCTTCTGCCACTGTAGAGGTGAGCTATGCTGATCAGGTACAGTGTCTGCATATAGATCAAGCTGTTGACCTGTTGGGAGAAGCCTGGTGAGCTGTGAATGGACAGACTCTCAGGATATTAGGGTCAGTATCACCTGAAGAGTGTGACTGCACATTGACAAATGTCACCAACAACTTTATGTTCAGATCTGCTTGTTGGAATCAGACTGTCCCATGGGCTGTCAAGAGTGATAGGCTTACTGAATTAAATTATTCTTTATCACCTGAATGGCTTTAAAACTGCTTCTTGTGGCTACTTGTTTCCCCCACTATAGTGGGAGAAAAACTAGCGATCTTTTCCCACGTATGTGGAGAGTTTCCTTATTTCAGTCCTTAAAGCCACCCAAGTGAACCTAAAGGGTTGTAAAGATCTTCTCCATCATTGCTGACTTTGATTAGAGGTGAGATTTCAATCGTGTGCTGGCTAGTTTTATGTCAACTTGACACAAACTAAAGTCATCTGAGAGGAGGGAACCCCAATTAAGGGTTCCATAAGATCCTGCCTTGAGACTTTTTTTAAATTAGTGATCAATGGGGAGGGCCCAGCCCACTGTGGGTGGGGACACTCCTAGGTTGGTGGTCCTGGGTTCTATAAGAAAGCAGGCTGAGCAAGCCATGGGAAGCAAGCCAGTAAGCAGCACTCCTCCATGTCCTCAGCGTCCGCTCCTGCCTGCAGGATCCTACCCTGTTTGAGTTCCTGTCCTGGCTCCCTTTGATGATGAACAGTGGTGTGGAAGCATAAGCAAATAAACCTTTTTCCCTCCAAGTTGTTTTTGGTCTTGGTTTCCATCACAGCAACAGGCACCGTAACTAAGGCAGTGGATAGTGGACTTTCGCTTTCCACGTTTGTCGGTTGATTTCACTCTGGCTCTTGTCTTTGAATCCCTTGTTCAGTCGTCTGTTGAAACAGTAAAGACAGAGTACATAAGACCCTTCAGCGCAGATGTTGAACAGCAGAGAGGCAAGCAAGTGCAGCTGAGGGCCTGGAATATGTTTCAGATCCGTGACTTGAAATTCCAAGACCTGATCAAGGAAACAATCTCAAGGATATTCCAAGTCACTAGGTATGGCATGGCAGCCCTTTAGTCCCAGCATTCAGGAAACAGGAGGCCGGAGCTGTGTGAGCCATCCAGCCTAGTCTACACAGTGAATACTAGGAGTATGTATGTGTGTGTGTTTGTGTGTCCTAAGTCTACTTCAGATAGTCAGGCTGCCAGATATAGATATATATTAGATATGTATTATTGTGGTCCACCTGTAGAGCTTGGTTGGATATTCAGTGTCAGCAATGGTTAAAAATAAAAATGTTCCTTCACTTGTTCCAGACAATTCCAAGGCCATTGCATTACCTATAACTGCACAGCTGGCTAAGGAATTTCACCTCGGACGTTGGGCTCTGTTATTTACTCTTTCAGCTAAAATGATAGAATGGTATTCTGCTGAGTGCCTCTGAAGTTTCATTTCTGTGGATCATAACCATTCTTCTCAAAATGCTTTCCTTATTATAAAATTTTTATTTTTGTTGTCTTTGAAAAGAGAGATGGTCCTTTTGGGATGTCGGGGCTGGTCCTTTTGGGATGTCGGGGCTGGTCCTTTTGGG